>JAMFLO010000018.1:0-198958 GCA_027475765.1 Paralagenidium karlingii
GTTTTGTCCTTTTATCTCCATCACCTTGCACCGGGGGGGTGCACCACCCCGCTGGGGCCTGTTTTCTGGGACCCCCCCCCCCCCCCCCCCGCCGCCGCCCCCAACTCATCCACGCCACGATGCTTTCCATGCTTGTGGGTTCACCACAATCCAGTAGTGAACCCACCAGCAAACTCAAAAACAGCATTTGGAAAGATCTCCTTCTCTTGTTTGGCTTCTTCGTCTTCTTCTTCTTCCAAAGCAAACGGTTCAAGTGGTCGTTTCAGGGCTTTGGATTTCTTTCCGTGCTTTCTGGTGGATCGGTTGATCCCAACTGCCAACACGAGAAGAGATTCCAGTTGTGTCCGTCCCTTCATGCATGCTGAAAACACCCCACCCCAGTCAGCGCTTCGCTGTGGCGCCATCCAAGTCCTTCCAAGTCATTGCTTGCTCCTCCAGTGAACCCCAAACAGCACTTTCGCTCTGGAAACCTCACGAAAGATGCTGGCATTTCTTTCCAGATTCTCATCCTGTTGTTCTGGTGGGCTTTTTCGTCGATCGGCCATCACGAGAGCTCATTCTCCAATTCCAATTCCAGTTGCAAGTGCCAAGTGCCAACAAGAATCCATTCGTCTCCGTCACCCAACAAGCAACGATCCGTGCAGGACTCGGTGTCTTCCACCATGTTCTCCAATCAAGGTACGATGGTGATAGGAACTCAACTGCTTGGAGGAAAGAGAGCGTGGCCCAACTGACCAAGCAACGCTGGGCCTCGAGGCGATGCCATAGGTTTCGGCAACAACCCCATGCAACAACAACAACAACAATACATGATGCAACAACGTGCTGCCATGCAACAACGTGCTATTATGCAACAACAGGCCATGCAAAGACGTGCCATACAACAAGCAGCCTTGGAAAACCAGCGTTTCGCGCACCAAGCCACGTTACAACGTCAACAATATGCACTGAACCAACAGCAGCAAAACATGATGATGATGGCGGCCCAGCTTCAGAATACACAACACCATTGCCACCACCATGGATGATCTGCGACCCACGCGCAAAGGTGTCATCCATTGGGCTCAATCACTTTATGCTTTGGCATTCTGGTTGTTCATGTAGTCTTCCCTCCTTGAGTAGCGAGAACGTGAAAGCCTATCACAAGCAACACAAACAATGATTAATATATTCCCACCGGTGAGCTTCAACGACTTGTTCACGCTCGTTGGGCCATCAAACAGGTCCGCTGCCGCTGGCGCCATAGCTTCTTCAGCTGGCAGAGTCGATTCAGCGCTACTATGAACCACCACGTTTTCTTTGACCGATTGAACGACATCGATCGGAAAGCTCACTGAATGGGATCTCTGGAGGGTGGTCGGCTGGAACTGGATGGGTTTCCACGGAGAGAAGTGACGACACTGTTCGCTTTCTCTTTGACAGTTGGAATGAGGAACAAACGGGCGCAGCCAAAGATCTCTTGTCCATGACTTTTGCGTGTGGAAGAAGATGAACACATGGTGGTTGTATTGTATTGGTTGCCTATTCGTTGAGACAGACCACACGTGGCAAGCTCTCTATCAAGCAGACGCGACTCATTGACCAAATGCAGCAGCCTCTGCTTTCACTGTTGCTGCTGCAATTGTTGCCGAGCATGAAGACTTTGTAAATAGCTCAGTGTGAATTGGTTATCGTTGCACCTAACAGCACATCCAAGACGTCCGTCCGTCAACTCATGGGCCATGGGCCAACAAGGATCGCTCCAAAAGACATTCATCACTTACATGGCTGAGAGATCGTTCATGTGGTTGGTCAGACTCTTTTGCAGGGCACGCAACACACTGAGAAAGTCGTTGGAGGCCTGATGAATGGTTTTGCCATGACAGTTGAGAATCGCCAGGCTCCACTGCAGATAGAATTCCAAATGCACACTGGTCTCGAGCTTTTGCGCCAGCACTTGCAGCAATCGCTTCAGATACGTCGACTTGAACGACTGGGCCACCAATGGGATGTTTTCAACCGGAACACCTTCCAGGCACTGTTCAATCAATTTGACTTCATTCAGATGCAAAGACATGAGCAACGCCTTGGTGTAGGCCTTGCTGGCCAGCGTGGACTGGATGGTATCTGGTGTGATGTCTTCATCCAGATCAAATGGGTCAAACGTCAGCTTCTCGTCCAACCCGTAGATCATCAGTCCTTCACTGGTGGCAGCCGCCCACGTGCGTCCAGTCGGTGAAAACAGCACCGCTTTGGAAAACACTTCGAGGTTCTTGCGGCGCATGCCTGGATCCACTGCTCGAGAGGCGCCGACCAGTTCGTTGCTGTTCAAGTCAAGTCGCATATAGCGATGTTAGCTAGGGCAAGCAGACAAGACATCCAGTCATACTCACAACAACCACTCACCCTGCGATATGGCGATCGTCTTCATCTTCCGCATTGGCATCCAGTTGGGCTTTGGATCCGGCCGAAGTCATGTTGGCGCTGTTGAGAATCTCCAACACGCCGTCCAGTGAGCGGTTGTGCGAGATCTGGAATTTCTTGAGCAAAATGTGTTGAGAAGTCTCATAAATACACACGAATTTCGATCGGCCACCTGCCAACACACAGCTACCATCCGAGGAATAGCAGACACTGGTGAAATGCTTGCTGAGCGCACTGTTTTTGGCGGTGAACGCGTCTTTTTCTCGTCGTCCACCAGAGATATCGCGTTGACCTTCCACGCTGCCCACCAAATCACCGTTGCGAATGTCCCAAAAGTTAAGATTGCCATTGAGCGTCGCAGAACACACTTGCTTGCCGTCCGGCCGAAACGCCACGGCCAAGACATCACTCGAATGGTCCAAGGGCTCGATCATGCTTTTGTTTTGGTAGACATTCCAGAGTCGCACGGTTTTGTCCCAAGACCCGGACGCCAACACCAGTTCTGATGCTGCCGCTGGAGCAAACGCGAGCGAAGTCACGGGACCGGTGTGGCCGCTGAGCACATCAATGAGTTTGCCAGTCTGCATCGACCAGACATAAATGTTGAAGGGATCGAGCGTGCCAGCGCACACAATTTGACCACTGGGGTCCAGTGCCAATGACACAAACTGCATGGGTTCGGGTGTCGTCATGACTCGGAAGTTCTTGTATCGATTCAGATCAAACGCGCGCACAGTGCCGTCCAGAGAACAACTCACGACGGCCTGACCATTGGATGTGAACTTGACCCCTGTCACTGGTGCTTGATGTTCATCAAAAGTCACATAGCAAAAGCCACTCGCACCATCCCAGAGTTTGACTTTGGCATCGTCGGCGCCGGTCACGAGCAGACGTCCGTCAGGTGAGAAATCCACAGTATTCAAATCGAAGTAATGGCCTTGTTGCTTGAACACATACGTCTCCGATTGCCACTCCCAAACCAGCAATTGCCCGAGTTTTTGGGAGCCAAAGGCCAGCCATTCGCCCGAGTAATTGATCGCGACCGTGTCGATGTGATTCTGGGTGATACTCAGCGTGTGAATGTTGTTGAGATCCTGGTAAATGCCAAAAGTACCATTGCCAAAGCCCACCACCAGCAAATCGGTAGCGGCATGGTACGTGCAGCAGGTCACTTTGGCGAAATCCATTTTGAGCACTTGTTTGTGTTTCTTGAACCAGCGTTCGGCTCGCGCAATGCGGGGGATCTGAGTCTTGTTGTCGGTTTCTTCTTGGTCGGACTCCGACTCCGACTCGCTGTCGGCATTCTCTTCCTCGTCTTCTCCACGACACCGAAAGCCCCAGATGTAGGCGCCACCGTCTCGCGCCACCGAGTAAATGGCCGTGTCATCTTTGTTGAAAAACGCGCCGATCACATGGTCGCGATGGCCTGCCAGTGTCACTGGATGGAAATCCGGGTAGGCATGCACGGAAAACACACGACACGAGAGATCTTCCGCGCCTGTGACCACAAAATTCGAGTCCTGGGACCATTCAATCGAGAGGACATCCCCATAATGACCGCCATACGTGCGATGCAACACAAAGGGTGCAAATTCGCGTTGAAGCCCCGGGGTGTTCCAGAGCTGCACTTTGTTGCCATGGCTGACGGCAATGTATTGATCATTGGGGCTAAACCGCACGCAACGCACGGGTTTTTTGAAATTGAAACGGTACAACACGATGCCTTTGAGCAGATTCACCAACATGGATCGGCCATCTGCATTCCAAGATGGCAGCAACAGAACAACAGGTGGTCCATTAGGCGCTCGGTGGAGCAAAAGAAATGAGAGAACAAAGCCATTGGTATAGCTAGTGCCTGCGACGGACTATACCTTCGTCAATGGCCAGCAAGAGTCTGGAATCGTGCGACACGGCCAATTGCTGGACGTTCTTGCGGCCCTCAAAGGCAAATGTACTGGACGTGTGACTGTCATCCAACCAACAACACACACACACACAGAGCAAAGCGTCATTCGTCCATTCGTCCATCCATTCATCGCTGACTATCGTACTTGATGAGATCGAATTTGGTGATGCGATTGCCAACAGGACTGAGGAGACAATTGCCATCCGGGGTGAACACGGCAGTGCCTTGGGTGTACACCGTGCCACACAAGTGCTGAAACTGCACCAGATACCACCACCACAACACAAAAGAGTCAATGGGACTGTCTGGTGCTTTCCAGACGTGAATGATGCAAAATGAACCATGGCCAAGAAGGCACCACGCACTTCATATGCAAACTTCATGGTGGTCGCGGGGCTTTTCAACGGACCGCGCTCTTTCCAAGATGTGGCCAAACCTTCCCCACCCAACGGAAGAAATGGTGCAGGTTGGTTGGTGGGAAGTGGCAGGATCAATTTCAGCCAATGCGCATGCTTGGTGGGACTGCATTTCAGCCAATCAGCGCAGCCACACTCGTGTTGGGTTAGCACAATTCAATCCAGCTCGCACAAGATGGCGGCGAGTGGGATGGAATTGCGCACTAAGTTCCTGAATTTGCTTCGGAATTACCCGGATGCGTTGACCGATGCGGAAGTCAAAGCGTACTTTGACAAAGAAGGCATGAACGAGTATGAGCGGCTGCCACCCTTGATCAACGCGCTCATGACGGAGGTGGGTGGCAAGGAGTGAGTTGCCAGCCTTGGCTGGGCTTGGCACCCCGGAAAAGCTTTTCAGCTCAAACCTGCATCCTCGTCCCGATGGGTTGTTTCAACAGGGCAAAATCAAGATTTTCCAGAAAGGCAACGTGCTTTCGTATGGTGTAGTGGGTGCGGAAGAAGCCGAGAAAATGCGAGGCCTCACGTGAGTTGGATGGTGGTGATGACCAAGGGACCGATGTTTTGGGTAACGCATGCGCTGACAGATTGTGGTGGTGTTAGTGTGGAGCAGCGATTGGTCTTGCAAGAGATTGAACGCGCGGGAAACAAGGGTATTTGGACACGAGACATCAAGACCCATACCAACATTCCACAAGTATGCAGATTTGACATGCTCTGTGTGGTTGTTGTGGTTGTTGGTGTGCTCGTTTGGCTCTCTACTGACTGGATCATGTGGTGGCTCTGTGTGTAGCAAATCATCACCAAGACGTTGCGACTGCTGGAGACCCGACGATTAGTCAAGTCGGTCAAGTCGATCAGCAGCAAAAACAAAAAGCTCTACATGCTCTACGACCTGGTGCCCTCCACCGAGATCACCGGCGGCCCCTGGTACAACGAGCAAGAGTTTGACCACATGTTTATTGAAACCTTGAGCACGTTTGTGTATGAAGTCATCAAAGCCGCTGGTATGATCACACTCAAAGAAATCACCGACAAAGTGCATGCCTCGGGCATCTCCAAAGTGGCACTGGGCCTGGAAGAAATCAAGAGCATTGTGCAGAACCTCATGTACGACCAGCGAGTCGAAGAAGTTCGCCCCGTGCAGCTTACGGCGGCGTCGGCGTCCATTGGACTGCAAGAAATCAAATACAAAGTGTCGCGGGAGATCTCAACGTTCAATTACTTGTCCGAGACGCCCTGTGGTGTATGTCCGGTACGGTGTAGAAGGCAGTCGTGAGTGGATTTGTTGGTTTGGTTCTCACTGATTCACGACGACGGGGTTTGGCTGGTCTGCTTGCAGGTGTTTGAGCAATGCCAAGAAGGCAATATCATCTCTCCGCGGTCCTGTGTTTACTATAGCAAATGGTTTGATCTCCAAGAAGCCGATTTCTAAACCCATCAACACAGCAGCGATGCGAAAGCCTCCCAACGTCGTCAAGCTCACCAGGTCTCGACAGTGCCATCAAACGTGCGAGTTTTGTCAACTAATTGATGGGAGGTCTCACCCGATGTGATGTTGCCCCAGAACGCTTTGAGATACAGAGGTCAGTGTGTCCGTGTTCACTCTGCAAAGCGATCCCATGCTTTGGAATGAAGCTGCCGAGACACATCAAGTCACACTAGAGAGAGCACAATACGATACACACTCAACTTCGCTTTTTAATCCAATGCAACGCATTGGCACACCCACAAAAAATGGAAACACGCCACTCATATATATACTCCCAGGTACACAGCACGTGCTTGCTCACAGCTGATAGTTCAAAATGTTGCTGGACGAGAGTGGTCGACGCTTGTAAAACAGGACGTAGGCGGCTTCTGTGATCACTTGCTCAGGTGGAATCTCAACCACCATGCGATCATCAAAGCGAAGCCAACGGTTGCCAGCGTGAAAATTGCCATTTGCAACCGAAACCACTGAGTTTTCGTCAATTGTTTCGCTATCATAGCGACACATGGCCGTGTAATGACCACTCGACAGTGTTCCTACATGGTTCGCCACCGCGTACAAGTCGTAAATGGTGCTTTCACCACTTTCAATAGCTTCTTTCGACATCCACTTGGACAAATCCAGACCATCCAACGGGAAATTCACCAAGCAGCGCTTCTTCTGGCGATGATTCACAAAGTAATAGCTCATCTGGAAGCGCTGCAATTGGATCATCAGCAAGTCCGGCAGTCTTTGCAGTTCCTGTAATCGCCGTCCTGATCGAGGTACTCCACAGTTCTCACAACACCAGGCGTCTTCCAATTTGATGTCTTCCACCGTGATCAACTCGTCAATGCACTGGCTCAATGGGATGGTATTCTGCGCAAGCATATCAATCTCGGGAGCAATGTCTTCTTCTTCTTCTTCGTCTTCTTCGTGTTGCAGCGCATTACTGTCTTGGTTGCTCGATACTTTGGAATTCGATGTCTCGTCTTGAGAAGACGTTTCCTCTTCTTGGTTGGACGAAGTGGAATTCAGCATACGATGTGGAGCAAGCTGAAGCTCTTGTTCCGCGTACAGCTTTGTATCCTCCCAGTCAATCACCAGCACACTTCTCGCGTGGATCATTCGAAGAATACTCGTGTCGTCGACCGGCAATTCTTTGCCCTTTTTGCTCAGCAAGTGCTCGGAATCCACAATTCGAATCTTTTGACCCGCCAGCTGTTCCTCGGCAAACTGATGCAAACCTTCGCCATCCGCTTGATGAATGTCTTTATGAAGTTTGGATCGCAAAAACTGCAGCTGTTGCAACAACAGAGCCTCGTAGAGTTGACGACAAGTATAATGGGATCCATAGGCCATCAAAAATGGTACACCCAGCAGGCCCATGCAATGTTTGGTGATTTCCTGAGTGCCATGCTGAACAACACTCTTCGCAACCCGGCGGTGAATGACCTGTACGTCCCGCACGCACTCTTCCGTGCTCGCATACGAATGCAACGGAGCCAATCGAGTTTCCTGCCAATCGTTGATAGTGTACCACGCGTCTTGACGGGCAGGTGTGAAGTCTGCGTGGACATACACCCGCATGCCATCCGAGGTTTTGTTGATGACAGTTCCGCAACGCCATTCACCATTTTTCCCACAGACATCTAGTCGTGAACCAATCTCCAACAGACCAAAGTACTTTGGTGCAACTAGCTCGTTAGTGTTCGCTTGATCGTGGCCTTCTTGCTGATTCTCCTCGTTTTGTTGTTCTTCCTCCGATGGTTCTTGTTCGGAAGGCGTCGAATTGGCAGTCAGCTCCGGCAAGAAGTCTAAATCTTTTGCGCGCTCGAACACAAACATCTCGGCCGAATCTGAGAAATTGCTCATGTTCTCATGTGTTCGTGGGACACGCACAAAGCGGTGTTTGCGAACTTGAACAAACACCAGCTCATTGCCTTCTTCAATGCCATACACTCTTGCAATCTCTTCCAAAAAGCCGTGGACACTGGCTTCTTTGCCAACCATAATCGTAGCCATCATAATAGGACTGATAATCACTTGATTGGACACTTCATTTTGCAATATGCTGTCTTCGGGCACAGCTGCACTGTCTTGTTTCTTCGCGTGACGATCCCAGGCAAAACGAACTTGGCGCACAATTCTCACTTGAATGCGCAAAATGTTTGGTTCAGGAATTGGAACACTCAAGAACACAAAAGGATCAAATCCAACTTTACGAGCTTGGCAACCCGAGCAAATAGTCAACGTCTTCATTTGACCATGGAACAAATCAATCACGATCGAGCGATTTCGGTCCAGATGGCCTTGCCATTTGTCTTTGCCCATCATTTCATCTTGCATTGACACCAAATCTTCGACCTCAATGTCGCGAGACGTCGTCGCGACGATGCTTTGGCTGTGGCTCCGACTCGCCAACAACATCGAGTTCTGAATAGTCTCGGAGATGCGCACCAAGTCACCAGGAGACGACTTGTGTCGTGACAGAGATCGTGGCTTGGGTACACTGGATTTGCTGTGATTGTGCATATGATAATCGTGTTGGTTCAGATCTTCATGCAATGCATCCAGCAAAGAGACCATAAATTCATGGGCATCATGTTGTTTCGTTTCTTGGAAACCACATCGATACTTGAGGAAGTCTTCACGAAACTCGTTGGGCGAGCAGAAGTCTTCGCGTTTGTCCATCTCCAGATTGCTTCTCCAAATGGCGCGCAACAGATCACCAAACGCTTTGGCGATTTTACCCTGGGTTCCCAATGGATTCTGTTTGCTAACATCCTGAAGGTATCGTGTTGACAGGAAGTACTCGCGGAGAATCGGTGAATGTGCAAGACACTGCAAAGCACAATTCATAAAGCAAGTGTTGCCAAGATTCTCAAGTCCTTTGGCACTCATGCGCATCATGCGCGTCGCAATGATGGCATTGCGTCGTTTTGGCTTCTTCTTAAAGAACATGATCCCACCAAAATTCATGGAACCAGCCATGCCGACTGCACCAGCTTGATACCCTGCGCCAGTGAACGCCGTGATAGACGGTGGAGGTCTGAAAATGTCGGGGTTGCTACGGTTGGCCTCAGAAGCAGCTGCGGCCGCCATCGAGGTCATTTTTTCTTCCCACTTCTCCACTTTCAGAGTCAAATCCAACAAAAGCTCTTCGTGGTCACCAAAGCCACATTGTTCAAACGTGCATGAGGGTGGACAATCCATTGGTTGCCACATTTCTGTGTCTTGATGGCGTTTCCAAAGTGACGCCACGGAATTCATCGGTAATTGAGCAAGCTCAATGGCTTGAGCAATGAACTTGCGAGTATCCATGTGTTTGGAAGTCTGCACACACATCGACAGCTGAGCAGCAAAAAAGTCAGCATTCTGCTTTTTCATCCACACACGAATGCACAGAGGATCGGCTTCAATCGTGATTCTATTCTTCGTGCGCCACTTGTCGGTCAACACATCATCGTATTTGTTGATTTCTTGCTGGTTCGTGTTGTTGTCATTGGTGTGTGCACTATTTCCATCAACAACTCCACCTTTTTCCTCCTCCTTATGCTCAACAGGAGCCAATGATCCAAGAGCAGTCTCCACACATTCGACTCGTCGAGGAAACACGGGTCCACCACCATATAGTCGATGCATGCGCTGCCACAACGAACTGGGCCAAAGAATGTAGTCTTTGCCTTCTTTCAATGAACTTGCCAGCTTTCCTGGTACGTTCCCACATAGTGAAGTGTTTTGAATCGGTCCAGGACGTCTAGGGAATTGAATCACACTAATCGATTCAAAGATCGGTGCGTCCGACGAAGAAGAACCCGAGATAGGGCAGGCAATGGCTTGTTGACTGTTTTCCAGACTTAGTTTGGCATATCCGAGCCATTGGTTCCACCAGTGTCTGGCGACCAAAAACACAGTGTCTCCTTCCCGGATCTCTTTGCGCAAGTAATGACGCACCATGTCCAATTCGTGAATTGGTGACGAAAGAACCGCAAACGCTTGCATCAACGCCCACACGAAGGGTTCCACAATTTCACTTGCGACAAAATCTTCCTGGCAGAGACTTGATGCCATGCCTTCCGTTTTGTTGTCGACCGAAGCCGTTGTCTTTCGCATCAATTTCTCCACAAAAGCGGCTTGTTCTTGCTGGAACTTCTTGGTGGAGACGATCTGAGGGTGTGCAATCTCACATACGGTCTGGAAAAACAACGCCGCGCCTTGACTGGTCAAAACAGGCTCGAGTTCATGGTGGTGGCGGGGAAGGTGCTCGTGTCGGGACAGTCTCATGATGCTAAATGAACCACTGGTCGGTTGTTCGCAAAACCACTCAAAGACCACTTGTTTGGCAATTTGCTCCTGGCCATGCAGACACTTAAAAAGTTGCAGGCACAATTCCGAAAACTCGACTTTCTGCGACTTGTTGGTGTCAAAAAACTCGAAAATACGGCCCTGCACGTGACGATTTCGAATGTTCTGCAGCTTTTTGAACAATTCAAAAAAATGCGCCTTGGTCAGATAAATCCTTTCATCCACATGTTGGCGAAAATGCTTTTTGCGATAGTCCAAGTATCGTATCGGTTCCTTATAGCTTCGTTGTTGCTGTTGCTGCAATTGCGCAAAGTCTGGGGTCGCCACTTTGCCTCCATACATGTGTTTTTCGACTTTTTCTTTGAGCAAAGCCATCTCCGAGGTGGTCCACCACACGCGCAGCGAATTGCCATCGAAAGAGCTGTTGCTGGAGCCAGATGTCGAGGAAGACGAACCAGAAGAAGCAAAGGATGCAATCGAAGCAAGCGAAATCGTAGAGGTAATCGAGGAACTGCGGGGAAGTTTGGAAGAAGACGTCATCATAGTCGTGGCCGGTGGTTGCTCCAATGCCGCCGCAGAAGATGGCGGTAGTCCGGTGGTGTTGGTGGCACCCGAAGAGGCCGCCGTTGGGCCAGAAGAACAGGTTGAGTTGGAGGTCGACGCAAGCGAGCTGGATGACAGCTGCGGGGACAACGACGCAGATTTGGCGACTTGGACGGCCGCGAGTTTCTTGGCATCGGGCGACGTGGAGACGACCGAGGGCTGGTTCTGCGGGGAAGTGGCGACCTCTTGTGGATCCACCAGCACCACTGGTGCCGGAGAAGTCGGTGGCGGCAGCGTCATTTATAGGCGACGATCAATGCAGCAAATTGTCTTTTTGCGGTCCGCAGGGCGGTCGACGTGTTCCCCAAACGCCAAAAGCACGTTTGCGGTTGTTGTCGAACGAGCCAACGAACAAGCAGGCGAAAGAAAGAAAGAAAGAAAGAAAGCGGGAGCAAGAAAGAGGACAGAGCACAGCGCCAGGACAGAACAGGACAAACAATCCCCAAAGAGACTCTCCAATGGATCGCACGCACTCAGGCACTCAGCCACTTCACTCCACCGCTCTCTATCGCAGTCTTTGTACTTGAGGTTGACCTTGCGAGCACTCGGTAAATGACGTCGCAAACCAAAAACAGCAAGGACTCTGTG
Organism: Paralagenidium karlingii; assembly: GCA_027475765.1. NCBI lineage: Eukaryota > Oomycota > Peronosporomycetes > Paralagenidium > Paralagenidium karlingii. Next base: position 11,693 of record JAMFLO010000018.1, read on the forward strand.
TTGTGGATGAGTCGGCACCGTGATGGTGCGATAAAGTACGGACACAGTCAGAAAAGAAAAGCAAAGAAGAAAGTGTAGCATGTGATGCGTAACCTTTTGATGCAAGCACCATACAAAACCCAAGTGATGTGCCGGTAGGTACCGATCTGGTACGGTAACCACCTCGAGTGCAGGGTTCGAAAAAAACCGTACAGTACGCCCAATAAAGTTCAATCAAGCGGCTCGTTTGTGTACTGTACACCAGAGGGGAAGTCCAATGTTGCCCATTTGACCTTTGCTGGCGTCACCGACTGAGAAGACTGGATCCCTTCCTTTCTGGCAAAGAGAAGGGAGAAGCCGAGTGGCTTGGACTTTGTGCGCAGTTGCAGGGTGACAGCAAGCAAAAGAGAAGCTTGAGCTTGTGGGATGGATGGGAGGGAAATGGATCTTGCTCTTTTCAGCAGCGAGAGACATCCCACGGAATCAGGTTTCTGAGTTGAGAATGGTCCCTTGGACGATGAAGTGGCCAGCCACGTCAGTTTGGCTTGACTTGACTGTCTAACGCTTTTTGGAGCTGCGGTTTGTTTGCCAGCTTCAATTGCATCCATTTGCTTGTTCTTCTACTTCCCCTTTCCATGTTCAGTGCTGTGGGTTTTGGCAGGTTCAGGGATGTATGGCCACCCACAGGAAAAAGAACCACTGACCTGACGGCTTCCCGTGGCGTGGAATCGAACAAGTTGCGTGCAGGGGAAAAGAGAATGCGGCGCTGGTTTGTGGATTTTAACGTTGGCGACTCATCTCTGTGTTGGTTTGGATTGGCATTTTGCTTGTTCTTCTGTTCCTCACTCATGTCCGACACATGGAGACTGACTGGCTTGTCTTTCCGTGGGGGCCATGAAGTGCAGAAGAAATCCTCTTCAACGCTTACCGTAACGTTTAAGAGTCGCCTTGATTGGGGCTGCGTCATCACTTGCTGATCGTCCAAAATGATTCCAAGAGACGCCGTCAACCGGGTTGTCGTGTTTGGATCAATCTCCAGAAGAAGCGGGGAAGAAAGCAGTGATCACACGGCCGCGCAAACCTCTTCGTGGAGCTTGTTCTCAGGCAACGCAGCTCTCTGTGACCGCTTTTGCGAATTGGCCAAGCACCCGCCGGTTCGTGTGATTGTGGGGATCTAAGTTTGACTCATGACGCAGGCAAACTCAGATTTCGGACCGCTAGAAACACAACCAGATGGGCATGCTGAATGAGAAAGATCCACGCGCGCAAAAGACACCGCATAATTGCTGATTTGACTCAGCGCTGATGGTGTGCATGCAAGCCACAGGATGAGCGACAAGACAGGAGAACTGCGTGCTCTGAAGCAGAGTAGCGTTCTTGTTGCACTCCTGTGCTCAATAGTACATAGCTCCATCGAGAAGATCGCAACGAGACATGCACATTGCAACACAGACACAACGCGACAAAAACAAGAGCGAAGTGATTGTGTGCTGCAAGTTTGCAGGGACATTAATGCCGTCATTGACAGCCTTAATGACATCCTGTTGGTCAACCTCCAGCTCAGACGTTTATGCTGCCTTGCAGGATTTGCTGTTTCCCGAGCCTTCCCAATCTGATGACCATGTGTGATCACTTTCCACAGGTTCTTACAACTACCGAACACCAGTAACCCAGAAGCTGCAGCCCAATACGTTCAACGAAGCAGAACAAGCAGATTTTGATTGCCACTTCACCTATTGCCCAGTTGCTGAAGATGAAGAGCTTTGATGACATCACATTTCTGTAAGACTAGATCAGACACTCTGTGGGTGCGTGGTGAACCTGCAGCGGATCTGTTCGGGAGCCGCAAGGACTTGTGTTGACGTCAGTAACCGCTTTTCTAAACGGTACACCGCCACCACTTTGCTGCACTTTTGGTTTCTCTTGAGCAGTAAAAACAGTGAGCTGAGAGCTCAGTTGCCGCAGGTGGCGCGCTGACCAACAGACAGCCAGCCCGATCACCCAGGCACATATTTTCCGTTGACTCGCACGGGCGCAAGCGACAGCGGACATGAGAAACCCAAGTGTGAGTTGTGCGCGTTGACTGCGTGGTAGTAGGGCAATGTGTACGGTATCATGTGGAAAGCGGTGGAGGCCCTGGATTGGTTTGGGTGATGCTAACCTTGCTGGCAATTGTCAATTGCATAGAGCTCTTGCGCAGATTCGTCCAATGGATCCAACAACCCGACGGCCAATGTACGAGTCTACTGTCGCGTTCGGCCACAGAACGCCATGGAACAGCGTAAAGCTGGTGGCGAGAAGTGTGTCACCGTGGATGGTAACACGATTGAAGTCAAGGTACGGATGCTATTATTCCCACAAGTGCTGCCGCACAAAAGAAGATCGAGCACTTACCATCTTTGGTTATTTGATGTGGCATGCGTGGGAGAACTAGCCAGGAAGCTGCGATGGCATTCGCAAATTCACATTTGATTGCGTCTTTTCCGAAGAAGACGGCCAGCCCACGGTCTTTGACAAAGTGGCTCGTCCTGTTGTTCAAGGTTTGTGGGCTTTCGGCTAACGATCGCTTCTATCCAGCAGTCATTCACACTCATCCAACATGAAATTTATGGGTGAATAGATCTAATGGATGGTTATAATGCCACCATTTTCGCGTATGGCCAGACATCTTCGGGCAAAACGTACACCATGGAAGGTGCTTCAATTGATGATGAGCAATTACGAGGTGTCATTCCTCGTACTGCGACCGAATTGTTCAACAACGTTATGAATGCCGATGAAAACCTCGAATTCATCGTGAAGATCAGCTACATTGAGATCTACATGGAGCGCATTCGCGATCTTTTGGATCCATACAAATCCAAAGTGAATCTGCAAGTGCGTGAAGACGCCGAGAGAGGCATTTTTGTGGAAGGTATGACCGAGATTTGTGTCACTAGCAGTGAGGAATTGCTGGCGGCCATGCGTGATGGTGCTAGAAATCGAGCAGTCGCCGCCACTGGCATGAATGAAGGAAGCTCTCGAAGCCATTCGGTGTTTATGGTGACCCTGTGTCAGCGCAATCTTGCCAATCAAGCGACCAAGACTGGCAAACTGTACCTGGTTGATCTAGCTGGTTCGGAAATGGTCCGAAAGACTGGCGCAGCAGGCAAACAATTGGAAGAAGCCAAAATGATCAACAAATCCCTTTCTGCACTGGGGATGGTCATCAACGCTCTCACGGATACTAATGCCAGTCACATTCCGTATCGAGACAGTAAACTGACGCGCATGCTTCAAGAATCGCTAGGTGGTAACTCGCGTACTGCGTTGATCATCAACATATCGCCTAGCGTGTTCAATGCCCATGAAACGACCTCGACGCTTCGCTTTGGTCATCGAGCGAAATCCATCAAGAACAAGGCAGTGATCAATGAACAACGCAGTGTGGAAGAATACAAGATTTTGCTCACACAAGCAGAGAAGACGATCAGTAAGCTGCAGAACCAAGTCATTTCATTGCAGGCTCGGCTCAATGGTGGCAAGACCCCAGTTGACCCCACTGCGCAGTCGAATGAAGATCTTTCCGTGGTGATTGAGGACGAGGATGCAAATGAAGATAAAACCGCGGCCATTGACACTCCGCAGTCCCCATCCATGCGTGCTGCTGCAGCTGTAGAAGAATTGCAGAACAAAGTGGCTCAGCTGGAGGAAGAGTTGTCGGAAGAAAAGCAGGAGTCGGCTAGACGTGCACAGGAGATTTGTGTACTGACGGCACAATTGGAAGAGCAACAAAAGTTGTACGAGAAGGCAAGTAATTCGCTTGATCACATCACCAAGACCAAACTACAGGAGACGTCGACTCTTGAAGAACAGGTTCGCGCAAAAGAGAATATGCTAGAGGAGATTCAGGCTGAAATGGACAAACTCAAGTTTGATCATGAAGAATTACGCATCCATGCCGAAACAGTGCAGCACGAGTACGAAACTCTGGTTCAAGATTTGACCACCAATGCGCCCAAATCTCCAGCAAAGAACACGCTTTTGGCCAACGCAATCGCTCGTCAGCGGACGGATTCTTTGAACAACGGCGTAGATGACACCGCACAGACGACCGTGTCAGACGTTTCATCGTATACATCACCTTCTGGATCACCAGTCAAGTCGGTGTCTTCTGGCGTCGGTGCAGCGGCTACCTCATCCGATGAAAGCGAAGGAGAAGAGGAAGAAGCAGCGGAGGAAGAATCGTCTGGTGGCAGCTCGGAGAAAGGTGAAGCCAAGACCAGTGTCAAGGAGGAGCAAGAAGCCAACGACGAGTCATGGAAAACCAAGTGCAAGATCCTTCAAGATGAGTTGCGCAAATTCGAGAAGGAACATCGTCTCTATCAAGTGAATTCGGAAAAAGACAAGACCCGACTTCAAGAAGAACTGGAGCGCAAGAAGGCCCATATTCGTGAAATGGAGCTCCAGCTGGACAAGAACAACGCGTCTTCTTCTTCAGCAAGTGCAAATGCAGGTGGTATGAATGGCAGCAACATCAATGCTCTTTCCAGCGGCATGACTCCACGAGAGCGGCAGCACATGCGCTCTATTCAACAGAAACTGGAGCAATTGGTGGCAGTGCATCGTCAGTTGCTGCGGAAATACGCCTCCTTGGAACTCGAACTCAGCGAAGCCAAAAAGAAATTGATTCTTCGCGATGAACGCATCAAGCAAGTAGAGAGTAACAATCGTTTGTTGGCTGGTAACATGCGTGCACAAGCCGAAAAGCATGTTGAAGAGCTGAGTACGCTTCGCGATCAAATCGCCGACTTTCGTGGTGCGCAACGATCGCATTTTGAGGCGCAAATGGGATTCAGTAACAATACAATTGCATCATCGGCATCAAGTGGTGGTAGTGATAGCATCAAGGCCCTGCGCGGTGGCATCAGCGGTGGTGTGACCACCAACACGCTATACGGCGATGGCGTGATTCGTCCCATTCGAGGCGGTGGCCGCAAGAAACCCGAGTCTTTTGGACCCGACGGCACGCCAAGTTCCAGTGTGTCTGCTTCCTCCATGAACTCAGCCTACGGCACTGGCTTTTTGACTCGCTTCTTTGGCCGATCGTAGAAGTCACCTCGTAGCGCAGTTAGATCTTTCCCGTTTGTACCCTCCCCTCTTCATGCAAATTGAAACTAATATCTTCTTGATGAGCCACTTTTTTGATGTGGCCCACAAAATGCCACATGCCATCCAACACCAAGAAGCACTGTTCACGCCACCACCACTGGCTCGTAAAAAGTGCAGCCAGCGGAGGTCCCTATTCGCCCTGATTTTCTTTTGGACTTGGCATTTGAGTCTAGCCATCATGAAAATCAAGCCATTGGCAAGGGTACATAATCCAGGAAGTGCTGTGGCAGCAGCCTTGTTTTCCTTATCGACTGGGCCAGGTGGGTGGGCTGCGTTGCACACGCATTCTTGGGCTGCAGGATCTTTCATTTCACACACGGCGTGGTGCAGCAAAGGCAATCAGGGTGAGCAAGCAAATCACTCATCGTCTGCGCCAACCAAAACTAGCCCGTGCGTGTGAAAGCAACAAAGCCAACCATGGACGGAAAGTATTCGGGATGGGCCCACAAACAAGGTAGTAAGATTCGCACGTGGAAAAAGCGCTACTTCGTGTTGCAGGACCATCTGGAACTGTTTTACTACGCCAAGAGCAACGCCAATGGCCGTGGTGTGGACGAAAAGGGGCGCATGAAAATCACAGGCGTGGATTTCGCCCCGGAATTGCGCAATGGCTTGCTGATCAAAGGGGAAAAGAAGAATCAGGTGCTCAAGATGTACACGGAAAACCACGCCGAAGCGCGCAAATGGTTTGAGCTGATTCGCGACGAACTGGACCAACTGAAGCAACGCCATGGGTCTTCTGCTTCGGTGGTCTCGACTTCTTCGTCTTCGGTTGGATCGCAGCCTTCGTTTCGCGGGTCGTCCAGCAGCATTGGTGGGGGGGGAAGCTTTGGCAGTAATGAGATCACCATGAAGGGCTGGCTGCTGAAAGAAGGTCAGAACTTCAAAACCTGGAAAAAGCGCTACTTCACGCTGACCGGGAATATGCTCAAGTACCATGCGAAAATGCACGAACAGCCGATCGGTGATGCCGTCGTGCGAGACGTCAAAGTCAGCACTTCGTCCACTAAGCCGTTCACGTTGGATGTGTATTCCGATAACAATCGCATCTTGCGCATCGCGGGCGAAAACTTCCAAGACATTGAACGATGGGATCTGGCGTTGTGCCAGAGCATCGGCAAGCAGCCGTGTTTCACCAAATTCGAACCAAAGAGCTTTTTCCATGGATCCAAATCCCATAGTTTCGTGGTGGAAGGATTCCTCTACAAGCGCGGAAGCCATTCAACTGACTGGCAAAAGCGGTACTTCACATTGTCCACCAATAAGACAATTGAATACCGCGACACACCGGAAAGCCCGGTCAAAGGAAGTGGCCAAGTCGTGGATGTGCAACTCAGCGATGTGTCGTCGGGTTACTTGACCATTCAGTTGTCCCATGGTCGTCAGCTGGGCGTCAGTTCCGATGATCGACAGCAAATACGAGACTGGTACATCAAACTTTGCGAATGCGTTGGCAAACGACCAGAACAAGCGGTGGATTTGAATGAAGCGCATGCTCGAAGCAGTATGGAGCGCCAGTTTCAACCTTCGGCTTCTTCGGCTTCAACGGGCTCGGACGCATGGAGTGAATCCAGCCACTTTTACGAAGACGAACATCGCCAGCAAGTCCAAGAAGACGACCGTCAACGACTTCAGGAGCAAGAAACTGCGCGTGGTATCGGTTCGCTGTCTTTGAACCAGAGAGATTCAATGCCGTATATGGACAGAGATTCCAGTCAACGCTTCTCCAGTTCAAGCGTCGAGAGAGGCTCGAGCCAGCGCTTTTCGAGCTCTTTCAATGCCGAGTCCAGCGCCAACAATACCAACGGCGGAAATGGCTCGATGCTGTACAAGGCGGGCTGGCTTCAGAAAGAAGGCTCCCGCCGAAAGAGTTGGAAACGGCGTTACTTTGTGGTAGAAAACAACATGCTGACGTACTTCGAAAGCGTCAATGAACAACTCAAGGGCCAAGATCGAATCATCAACTTCAAGATCAATCTCAAGCATCCGTATTCACTCGACATTGAGCTTGAAAAGGGTCGTTTGATGCGTGTGGCTGCGGCGTCCCAGGCTGAATGTGACTCGTGGGCTGGCTTTTTGCGCCAAGTCATGCAAAAGCACCCGGCATCACTGGGCCACGCTAAGTCCATTCGCGGGAGTTTTCTTTTGAAACGCGACTCGGCGAAATTCGGCGAAGTTGCCAAATGGAATGAGAAAGGAGAACTCTGTGGATGGCTGGCGAAGAAAGGAAGCACTTTCAAGAACTGGAAAAAGCGCTACTTTGTGCTCCACAAGAACCTGTTGTCGTATTACAAGTCCACTGGAGCTTTGGCGTTGGGCTCTGGAAGAGTTTTTGAAGTTGAAGTTGGCAATGCACGGCCTTTTTGCCTAGACATTCGATTCCAAAACGGCCGTTTGATGAATGTGGTGGCCTGCTCGGATCAGGACATGCGAATCTGGTTGGATGCGCTCAAAAAGGCATCAAACCTTGATCAGAGCGCTTTGCAGAGCCTTCATGGCGAATTGCCAGAAGACTTTGATGCTGATGAGTTTGATGAGGGCGACGAAGGTCATGGTGATTCGGATTTGGAGTTTGACGATGAGGCTCGACAAAGTCAAGTGCGATCCTCGTCGTCGATGAATCGTGGCGCACGCGCCATGTCGGCGGAGAGCACTTCCAGCCAAGAAGCCGATCGAGACTCAATTCTGAGGAATTCCCATAGTGACAACCAGCAAGGCAACAACCTTGTCGAGTACAGTGGGTGGCTGTCGAAAGAAGGCAGCCACATTCGCAATTGGAAAAAACGGTTTTTCACTTTGCGTGGCACCAAATTGTGTTATTTCAAGAGTGCCAAAGGAGATTTACTGAAGAGTTGCGAAGTCTGCTATGTTGCCGTGTCAGTGGTGAAAAAGTTCTGCCTAGAGCTGACGCTTTTGGATGGACGATTGCTCGTTGTTCAGGCGGAAAGCCAAGAGGATATGGATGGATGGCTTCATGCGTTGACGACCGCGATCGAGCACAACCGTCAAATCCAGAAGCAACTACAACGAGAGGCTTCTCGCAAATCGTTGATGGCGCCTCCGACCGGTTTTGAACAAGAAGAACCCCAGGTTGTGGTGACCGAAAGCGGATGCAAAGGGTACCTCGAGAAAGAGGGCCAGCGTCACAAGAGTTGGAAACGTCGGTATTTCACTGTCAAGAAGGACACGTTGATGTACTTCAAAGAAGAGGGTGGTGCCACGCTTGGCCATGGGTCCATCACCAGAGTGATTCGCAACAATTCTTTGAAAGTGTTTGGCATTGATATCGAATTGAATGGTGACCGTGTGCTGCATGTGGCTGCTTCGACACGCGAAGAATTGGATATTTGGTGGCAAGTGCTGGAGAATTGTGTGCAATCCAAGATTGGTGACCCGGTGGCAGCTGCGAACCAACAAATGCGTCTCATGAAGAGCCTGTCATCCGTTTCGGATTCAGACCGCGAGGTATTGCTAAAAGAACAACACAGTTGTGATGATAACAACGATCGTATTGATGATGATGATGGCAATACGTCGACGACTGATGATGGCTTCCATTTGTCTTCTGCTGATGCCCATAGAAATCGTACTACTACTGAGTGCATGCAAGATGATGATCGACAAGTTGCTCCCAATCAAAACCATTTCTTTGCCGAAGCCATCACCAAAAGCCAACAACTTCAAGATGACTTTGACCAATTCAACGCTTCCAAGAATTCTTTCGGTGAACCCAGTTCATCTCATTCCAATTTCTGTGTCGATCGACCGCGATCCAACAGCTATGACGAAGAACTCGAAGAAGCACTTGCGGAAGCCCATGCACTTGCTGAAGCACGAGTCATGGCGGAGGCAGAAGCTGAAGCCGAGGCTCGAGCCAGAGACGAAGCCGAAGTCCAAGCTAGAAGAGCCACCATAGCTGCCGCGCAAGCTGAAGAGAAGGCGAGAGCGAAAGCAGAGGCAGAAGCGCGAGCACTCTCACAAGCTGAGTTCCAATCCAGAGCCATGGCTGAGGCACGAGCTATCGCTGAAGCGGAGGCAAAAGCAAGAGCAGAAGCGGAAGCCGAGGCAAAAGCAAGAGCCCAAGCAGACGCCGAGGCACGGTCAAGAGCCCAAGCAGAGGCTGCGGCGAGGGCAAGAGCTGAGGCTGAGGCTGCTGCCAAGTTGGTTGCAGAAGCAGAGGCTGTTGCCAGGGCCAGAGGTGGAACCCGAGCGCAAGGAAGAGCAGAAGTTAATCAAGCTCAAGTGGAACATCCAACTAGATCAGCATCGCAGGCTGCTCGAGAAACCCGTATAAACTCCGAGAAAGGAGTTGCTGCTGCCAAAGCTGCACAAGAGGCTCGTGAGAAGGCTGAGAAAGAAGCTGTTGCTGCCAAAGCTGCACAAGAGGCTCGTGAGAAGGCTGAGAAAGAAGCTACTGCCAACGCCGCTCGAGATGCTCGTGAGAAGGCGGCACGAGAGGCTCGAAAGAAAGCGGAGGTCGAAGCTGCTGCTGCTAAAGCTGCAGAAGAGGCTCGAAAGAAAGCGGATGCCGAAGCTGCTGCTGCCAAATCTGCACGAGAGGCACGTCGACGCGCGGAAGCTGAAGCTGCTGCCAACACCGCTCGAGATGCTCGTGAGAAGGCGGCACGAGAGGCTCGAAAGAAAGCGGAGGTCGAAGCTGCTGCTGCTAAAGCTGCAGAAGAGGCTCGAAAGAAAGCGGAAGCCGAAGCTGCTGCTGCCAAATCTGCACGAGAGGCACGTCAACGCGCGGAAGCTGAAGCTGCTGCCAACACCGCTCGAGATGCTCGTGAGAAGGCGGCACGAGAGGCTCGAAAGAAAGCGGAGGTCGAAGCTGCCGCTGCTAAAGTTGCACAAGAGGCTCGTGAGAAGGCTGAGAAAGAAGCTGCTGCCAACGCCGCTCGAGATGCTCGTGAGAAGGCGGCACGAGAGGCTCGAAAGAAAGCGGAGGCTGAAACTGCCGCCAAGTGGGAGCATGAGGCTCGTGAGAAGGCTGAGAAAGAAGCTGCTGCTACTCGAGCTGCGCAAGAGGTTCGTGAACGATCGGAAGCAGAAGCTGCTGCCAAGAGTGCTCAAGGAGCCGGTGAACACGCAGAAAGGGAAGCGGTTGCTGCCAAAGCAGCGCATGATGCCCGTGAGAAGGCTGCGCGAGAGGCATGTCAACGATCCGAGGCTGAATCTGCTGCTAACGTTGCGCAAGCTGCTCGAGAAAAAGTCCGTGAGAAAAATGTGAAAGGTGCACAACAACGAGAAGCGGCTGAAACGGTCAGAGCTGAGCAAAAGGCTTGTGAAAAAGCTGGAAGCAGAGCTGTTACCGCCAACTTTGAACAAGTAGCCCATAGCGGAGTTCAAGAAGAAGCTGCGTCTGTCCAGGCCAATCAAATGACTCGTGAAAGGGTCAAGGAAGAAGCTACTATTGATGACAAAGCGAAGACAGAACCAAAGACAAAAGCGCCCACCAAAAGAACCAGAAGGACGTTGACAAAACCCAGAGAACCTGAAGCAGAGCGAGAAGATCCAAAGTCGGGTGGTGCTGTTGAAGAGCAAGCGAAGAAGCAGCAAGCGTTGGCCGCTGTACAGCCAAAAGATCCAGTGGTGGACAACTTGGGTGAGGAGCAAACAGGAGCCGCACCTGCTGCCTGTTGTTGTGTGGTTCAGTAGTGCAATTTGTCGCCCCATTCATGTCTATGTATTCCAAGAAAACAAGTCAAGATCGTCATCCTACACTTTCACCCCCTATCCATCCTTTTTGTGCATCGCGGCTTCCATCCATAGTATATGGAATCCATATTGTGGATTCGTTGCTTGCCATCCATCCATAATTTCTATCCATATCAATCCATAAAAAGGAAGGGTAAAGTAAAGCAGGTGTTAGCTAACCCGCATTGCTCACTTTATGGTTTCCCTTTTAACACTCGCGCCACAACCGGGCACCTTCTGACTTGATCTGGAGGCCCAGTCCACTGGATTGCAAGTGGTGACGGCAGAGAACAAGAAAAAAGCCCACTTCACTCCCTTGATCCACCATTTCACTTGCAAAATATATAGAAATAAATCATGACCAACGGCACACTTGCTGCCACCAGTCGTCGCACACCCCCTTTCAGTGTTTCTCAACCCAAACAAGCACATCTTTCCACTTTTTCGCAAAAGTGATCAAAGCGAAGCGGTTGGTGGCAAAGTGCAAGCACCCACTCAAAGTGAGATTTGCAGCAAGTCGTCGTAACGGGCCTATTGAACCCGCTCGAAGACCTGCGTCCCACCACTCACAACCAGCCCGCGAGCGCACGTTCGGCAGTTGAAAGGGCTATTGTTCTCCCCTTTTGCTTCAATCAGCAACGAGCCGTGGTTCCATTGGGACTTCTGACAGCACAGTCAGTGACCCCAACGACGCCAGTGCACTGCAAACCCAAGATGACAGACAGCGACGTGACCTATGCCGGATGGATCTTCAAGGAAGGGAGCCTCCGTAAAAACTGGAAAAAGCGCTTCCTGGTGGTCAAGAAGCGCGAATTGGCCTATTACAAAAACAACATGCAACAGAACAAGGCCCAATTGCTGGGAACCATGACCATTTCCCGCGTGGACTTTGCGCAAGAGATCACCAATGGGCTAGTGGTGTTTGCGCAAGATGGCAAGCAAATGCGGTTTTTCACCGATACCAAAGAAGAAAGCAAGAAGTGCTACCATGCATTGGCTGCGCACTGCCGTCAGCTGGATGTGACCCAAAACCCGGATTTCAATGCCGTGTTTGGCAAAGACGATGCTGGCCATATCAAGCGCGTCGGGTGGATGGACAAAGAGGGCCATCGCTTCAAGACGTGGAAAAAGCGGTATTTCACGCTCGACAACAACGAATTGTCGTACTCGGCGTCTATGGGTGGCGAAATCCTGGGCAGGGGCATTGTGTACAGCGTGCAGAAGGACCCGACGAGGGCGTTTACGCTGACGATTGAGATGGAAAAAGGCAAAGAATTGCGCATTCAAGCTAAATCCGACTTTGATGCCGAAGAATGGATGAAAGCCATGCGTTTGGGCATTCATCGCGCCAAATCTCAGGCGCGGCAACAACAAAAGCAGAACAACTATGAGCAACAAAGCACGTCGTCGCCCGCTTTTGCACCAACGCGACCGAATAGCGCATTGTACCCAGGACAAGCACACCAAGAACGACAGTCTAGAGAGTCTCGTGAATCACGTGACTCCAATCATGCTCGTGACTACATTGACGTTCGCGACTCCATGGACAGTCGTAACTCTTCGGACTCTCGTGACTCCATGGGTGGCTGTGACTCAGTTGGTGGCCGTCGGGGGTCTCGTGCGTCTCAAGACTACGGTGGTGGTTATTATGGATCTCCTTCGAACCGTCCCCATCACGGTTCGAATGCTTCTCCAAGCTATCCATACCAACTCAACAGTCCTCCGCCAGTGCGCCACTCCCACTATCGCGATTCGTCTCCTGCTCGACGACCATCTCATCACCGTGATTCGTCACCTGCCCAGCGTCGCTCTGATCGCGACTCTTCCTCGTCTCCTCCTGAATTATCACCAGCGCGAATGCACACACGAACTGCTCCTTCTACCAGCTCCGTGGTCGGACCTACTCCTACCACGATTCCCCTCTCGTTGCGCATTGAGGATGACGGCGATTGTGAACCAGAATTGGAATCTCCAACAGAACTCGCAGAGGAATGTCGTTCGTTTCGCAACACCATTGCGATCATTGAGGACAATTGCAACACTTTCATTGACTATGGTGGTTTTGAACCTAAGGTTCCCAGTCCTACATCGCTTCACCGAATGAAAGAAGAACAGACCCGATTGAATCGCGAAAGTGCAACAAATCAAGAAGAAGAAGAAGCGGCACCTGCACCAATGAAATGCTGTGTTGTGATGTGACTTTTGCAGAATATGTGAAGTCATTTGTATCACTCTCCAAACTATCAATCCATCTGATTCTCAGCGAAAGAATCGTGAGCATGTTGGGTTCTTCACTTGATTCTGATTCTGATTCTGATTCATTGGGAAGGAAAAATAAATATATTGCGATGAATATATTTCGCACTTGTCACATTTAACTGCGATGCCATATTGAGCAAAGCGATGTGTGGGCCGCAAAAACCTCAAGGTTTTTTTCGGATTTGTGGCACACTGTACCCACAGCTGTGAGAAGAGAATATTACGCATAACATATACAAACTGCACAATCCAGACTGTGAAAACTACTTGGAAGCAATTGAAAGAAATCCCGAAAAAACTGGGAATCCCATCCCCTGGTCCCAATCACACCCAGCTTCTTGTAACACATCATCGTTGCGGAAGAGACAACCACGGAAAGTAAAATAAAAGAGGAATAAAAAACCTTCTTCCAAACGAGAGAGCGAGAGAGAGAGGAACGAGACCAAGAGCCCAAGTAAGAGGTGTTTGCCAATACGGTCAGCACAAGTGCAAGAGATAAAGAAAGCACTAAAGGTCATTGCGTTTTGCCTCTCACCGACAGCAGACACGCAAACCACCGCGCCATTGAAACTTTGCTCTTGCGCGGTGTGGTTCGAAAAGAGCAGGAGACACGAGATAAAAAACCAGTGTGGGCTCAACTGAACCCATTCTTTTCAACCTCCCACTTTGCCAAACAAAACGAACTGATATAAACCACCACCAGAGCCGAGCCGAGGGAATAGCAAACCACCTCAAAGAGAGAGAGAGAAGACTCGAATTTCTGCCGCCCGTCAGACACAAGAAGCGCCCCGATCGATTGCAGCGACAGACAGCGATCATGAGCAACTGCGATTGGCAGCACGGCGGATGGATCTACAAGCAGGGAAGTCTGGTGCGCAACTGGAAGCGCCGGTTCATGGTGTTGCGTGGCAAGCGCCTGACGTACTACGACACGGCCAGCATCAATTCAGCCACCAAAGAAAAAGGAAGCTTTCAGGTCATCACGGCTGAGCTGAGTAGTGACATTCAGAATGGGCTGCTGGTGCATGGCGTCGGTGGCCGCGTGCTCAAGCTCTACACGGATTCAGCCCAGAGCACCAGTGATTGGTACAACGCCATTCTGAACGCCACCACACCAAATGCAACCACCCAACCACTAGGCGCGCAGGTCGTCAACAAAATCGAAGAAGACACGCTGACCAGCCCCGAAAACGGCAGCTTTGTGCTGGAAAACGGCACCCCCAGCAGTCAAATCGTGAACGTGCTGAACACTAGCTGCAATGGCACGCGGCTGGACATGAATAGACTATCCACACTGAGCAATCCATCCAATAACACGTCGGCAATGCGGTATTCCTACATGTCCAACCAGGATGGTAACACTTCGGTTGACGTTGACTCGGAGATTGAACTTATGGACCAATTGGATTTGAACAAGGACATCCAAGAATCCCAGTTGTTGCATTCGGGCTGGTTGTTAAAGCAGGGAAGTCGTGTGAAGTCATGGAAACGACGGTATTTCACTTTACGAGGCCGCATCCTGTCGTATTTTGATTCCCAAGACGTCGGTAGTGCCTGCAAGGGACATGGAAAAGTCATGGGCGCAGAAGTCAATCCGTTGCGCATCAATTCGCTCAACATCAAGTTTGAAAGCGGGAGAGTGCTTTGTGTCGCGGCGGAATCCCAGCGGGATATGGATATGTGGTTTGACCGATTGAATGCTGTGGTGAATGCCACAATAGGACGCGCTACCGAGCTCAAGACAGCCCAGTACCGTGCCACCATGCCATCTTTGATGGAATCCGCGCCAACGACCAGATCGTCGATGATGTCGATGCATCAACGCGCAAGTACACTGGAACCACCCGTGTTTACCGCACCTCCCCAGTCCCAAAAAGTGCAAATGCAATCCACCCAGTCCAAACAGCAAATGGCCATGCGCCATTCCATGGCATCAATGCCAAGTACTTCTTCATCCGAGTTTGAAGTGGACAACCGCTTGTCTCGGATTCCCAGCAGCAATAATTACTCAACCGATGATCTGGTGGACAGCGAGTATGGCAGTGATGACAGCGAAGGCGACTGGCTATAGCGTGCTATCAACAGAAAGCGAGCAAGTGCGTTCGCCAAAGAAGGTTAGAAGAAAGACGAGCAGCACACAAGAACCCCATGGTTGAATCTGCGTGAAGACGCGATGTGGGACGACGCACTCAGTGTATATTGGCTCTTGCGGTTGGGGTACTGCCCAATCAACAACAGAATGGGTGCGCGTCCTTTTGTGAACGCCATGCTTCCATGGATAGAAAGGATGCAAAGCGATGTGATGGCAAGTCGCTTGGTGCTCCTGCGGTTTCGTCTGTCAGGTTTAGTAGTTATGATAATTTTTTTTTTTCTTTTTCTTCTCTTGCAGGGTTGTTGCGCCATGTCGCAGACAGGGTGGGGTTAAATAGAGGTCGATTTTGAACTATTATCGGATACTCGTTGGTTGCATTGAGGCTAAGTTGGTAAATAGTTTAGACCAATCAGCGTCGAGTTTCAGTTGCTCCAAAAGCCAATGGACGATGATGATGACGAATTGACTTGGAAGTCTTTGGCCGCAAGTGTCGTGGAGCATTCGGCGTCTGTTTCGGCTTCAACCCAGGCGTCGCTTGCGCATCCACGCGCATCAGAAGGTCAAGAAGACGCTCAGCAGCACCAAGATGTCACTGGTGCGCATCACCACCCTTCTCGACATCAGCTCCAGCAGCAACACCACCACCATGCTTTGGTCGACGACGATTTCTCCAAATTAGACGATCTGACCGTCTCGTACGCCGCCGCCGAAGCACTGGAACCGCATCATGAGTCCAATGGAACCTCGTCGGGCGTTACGTCGGCCGCTGCCACCGCAGAGCAAGTCGAACAGGCCCTTCAGCTGCAGCAAGTGCTGGAACAGCATCAACGCCAGCAGCAACAGCAACAGCAACAACGTCAAGAGGATCAAAGCGTCAAGATGTCCCTGACCGATCCAGTCGTCACGATGGCAGCAGCACCCACAAGTGTGGCGACGACTGCGCCGTTGCGCAGTGCATCCACTTCTTCTTCTCCTTCGTCATCAGCTGCGTTCATTCCGAGGATCTCGACCTCCTCTTCCACCATCCGAGTATCATCGGCACCGTGCTCTTCCACCAACAATTCGAGACGCATCAAGCGCAAAAACTTTAGCAAAAAGCTCCAGTTGCTGTGCCTGACCGAGTACGCAGAGTTTGCCAAACAAAATGGTAAACTGCCTGACAAAAAGAAATGCCAACAAATGCTCGAGACCTGCTACATGGCGTTTCTCAAAGACGGCGGCACCACGGACGAACCCAAGCTCAGCTACCAGGAATTCCTCAAACTCATTCGTAATCGTCGACGTGAGAAAAATGTGCTCACTCAAAAGCTGAAATACTCCGATATGCAGACCACAAAACTCACGCCAGCGTAAGTCCGTTGTGTCCTCGTTGCGTGCCTCGTGCTTTTGGTGGCTCTTACTCCTGAATGTCTGACTGGGTATCGTGGTGATGATAGCAAGCAGAAACTGCATCAAGACCAAGCCAAAATCAACGAATTGATCTCGATCATCGACCAGATTCGAGAACGAACGGGGCTTTCATCCCAAGTGTCTACTTCCGCGGCCTCGAGTGATATAGTTACTGTGAGTCCCCATGCGACGTTTGTAACAACCAGCACCATGCCGTCTGTCAGCACCAGCGCAAGTGTTAATGCTGCTGTGGAATCACTCACGAGCTCTGCTTCGGTCGACGTTGCTGTTGCCGCAGCAGCAGAAGCTGCTGCTGCTTCTGCTGCCGTCATGAGCCTTCCTACAGCCCCATCACCTCGCATGGTGTCTCCGATGACCCAACCAGCCACTACTCCTCCTCCGCCTTCGGAACCGATTGACCCAATCAAACTGATCCTGTCCATCCAACAAGAAACCCTTCAGATCCAGCAAGAGATCCATCGGCGACTCGCAAACATTCGCAACCATCCAAGTCTGCAGCCGGACGATCCGAATGGACAAGACGATCAGAGCAAAGACGATGGTATGGAGCCATCAAGTGCCAGCGTCTGAGGCGCCCTCAGTCTATCCATCGACTTGCTAATTGGTGCCTCCAGCATCATCCCACTCCAGCCGTATCCTGAAAACCGTTTGGTATATTGATTGTTACCCCCACTATTCGATGCCAACCGATTTGATTTATAGTGCAGGTCTCTACCAAGATCAAAAGCCCTGGAACACTTCATTGTCTCCGTTGAAGACCTGGTCTTCAATGCGAAGTCCTTGCTCGCCCTCAAACAAGGAAATGTCGTATTTGCCGCTCAGTTTCGGCACATATGGCGGGTCAATGCGTTTGGCTAGCAACTGGTCCCAGTCAACGTCGTGGAACCACGGGTGTTGGCGAATCTCTTGTTTGCCGTTGATGCCAACACCGAGTCGTTTGGTCGGATCACCCTGCAACAACTTACGAATGAAATCGCAGGCTTCGGGGCAACATTCGAGGATTTGCGCTGGAAAGTGCACTGCGTTGGAGCCCATGCGCACCATTGCAATATTGCGAAACAGCTGGGTCGTGTCGCCGTCTTCCGCTGCAAATGGCGAGTACCCGACGAGAATCTCATAGATCAAGATGCCCAACGCCCCTGTATCCATATCAGTTGAGTGCCACATTGGGATCAGAATGGGGCAAATCCTGCGCCAAAAGGACGCCTGACTCACAGTAATCCACGGCCAGGTCATGGCCAGTATTGAGCACAAACTCGGGTGCAAGATACTCGAGTGTGCCACACAACGTGTAGGTGCGTGTGTGGAGTTCTTCTTCGCCTTCTTTGTTTCTGGTCGTGAATGGGATCTTTTTGGCAAAGCCGAAATCGACAATTTTCAAGTACCCATCCGCACTGTTCAAGAGCAGATCATCGTAGCAGTACTCTCAGCATCTTCCAACACAGCAACAAGGTCAAGAAGAACAAGTCACTACCTGATCAGCAAGTTTTCGGGTTTGAGATCGCGGTACGCAATGTCGTTCTTGTGCAAATGCTCGAGCCCCAGAAACACGTTGGCTGCGAAGAATCGCACAGTGGATTCATCGGCCGAGTTCATGAATTCGTCGTTTTGCAGCAATGTAAACAGTTCGCCGCCTTGCACCATTTCCATGAGCATGTACAAGTAGTTGTCGTCCTAAACAAGGCGAAAGATTCAAGAAAAACTCGATATGAGCTTTTGCTCCATGCAACCAAGGGCAAGCGTTGACTCACTTGATAAGTCGCGTAGAGTTCGACGACAAATGGATGTGGTGGTAAGGACAGCAACACATTCTTCTCGCGCATCACCTGAATGTGCTGATGGGTCTGCATGATGTGGGCTTTGGCCATGATCTTTAACGCCATGACATGCTCTTCGTTCTCGACGTTGGCGTGCACCATGACCACGCGACCAAACGATCCTTCGCCCAAGACACCCGCCTAAGTCATTGAAGTCAGCCACCCACAGCATCAGGCACAGCCCATGACGAGGATGACCGAACAAGAATCAAATCGCCGTTGTGAGGACGTACCAAGTGAACATCTTCGAGCGTCAACTGGCCGAGTTTTTTCTTTCCGGTTTCACCCACGTTCATGCGCTATACATGACATAGGATTTATCAACAATGAGTGATCCAGCGCGCGCATGACCAACCAGTCCCATTCCGCCAACTCGACGCCACTCACATAAATGTTGCGAAGCGTCGAGTTCTCCCGCAGCATATTGCCCCCTGTGATCCGCAGGCGATGCGCTTGGGCTTTACCACACGACACGGCGCTGGAGGAATATGCCGGCGCATTGTCAAACACTTCATGGCCAAACGTGTCATTGGCCTTGAGCAAATGTTCGTCCGGAGGCGTGCCTTTGTCCTCGGTGTAGCCTCTCGTAAACGACGCCGCGCGGGACGGCGAAGACTGTTTCACCAGCTTGATGCAACCGCTTTTGACAATGTAAAAGAAATTGGCCGCGTCACCTTCTCGATAAATGCTCTGGCCATTTTGAAACGTTCGGATTTCCATTTCATCGGCGACTCGCTCCAGTTGCTCCTGACTTTTCGACGCAAACACCTGGAACAAGCGCAAAATGCGAATGCGACTGTTGCGTTCCAGCACTTCAGAGAGTGGACCGAGCATGGAATCAAATTCCTGGCGGTTCAGGCACAGGCATTTGACTTTGCCGTTGGTTGCGATCAGCGTGGCATTTCGAGGGGAATCACTGAGCAACGCCATTTCACCAAAGTAATCTCCGGCGTGGAACCGCGCGACCTCGGTCGTGACTTTGGTGAAAAAGTCCTCGGTACGACAGAGTACATCACCTTCTTCGACAATGTAAAACGTATCGCCGACGTCGCCCTGTTTGATGATCACTTCGCCATCGTCGAATTCCCGTTGAGAAAACACACCAGCAAGTAGCGCGAGTTGGCGTTGCGACAGATGCGCCAGAATCTCTACTTTTTGAAGCCATTTGGCCCGTTTGGCCAGTGAATTGCTGGAGGATCGCGCGTTGATCTATCGGTGACACGGCAACCGAGAAGAACGCATGGTCAGGAGCAGTCTACAACGAGCTGGTTAAACACCACAAAAATGCGAGAGTTACCATGCGGAACTCGTCACGATCCAGCGTCCAAAGCACGGCCTTGGTGATGGCTCGAATGGTTGCAGCACGAGGAGCTACACAATGCACCAGAAGCCATTTGGTGAGCAAAAGAGACCCAGCTCAACCTCGACGTGTTTCCTGCGCACCATCGTAAATGAGCGCAAGTTCGCCAAAATGGGCCCCAGCCTCCAGACTTCCCACTTCGCTGCCGTTCACAATCACTTCGAGGGTGCCGGTCTCAATGACGTAAAACTTGTCGCCGACGTCGCCCTGGGTGATGACTTTGTCACCAGCCTGGACTTCGAGCCGTTTCATCACTTCCACTTGCTGCAAGAAAGAGAAGAAAGTGGAGGTCAGCAACATACGCCACGGAGACCAAACGAATCGGAAGACGCACTTGATCCAGTTCGCTCTCCGAGCTTTCGGAAAACAACAGCGACTTGAGCGCAAGCTTGAGTTTGAACACACAATCGTCCGACTTGTTGTCTGAGGCGCTTCGTTTGCGTTGTATTCTGTCGACTGAGTTTGTGTCGTCCTGTTCCGCGCATCAAACACACCAGGTCAGGATTCAATTCCCATGCCGGTCATTGCACCACAAGTACAAACTCACTAAGCCTTGGGAGAAGATCACTTCGCGTTTGCGCCGATGGGGATCAGACATGCGCCGCCCCAAAGTGCCTGGGCCGACTTGGGACCGTCCATTGCCACTGGGCACGTAGGCTTGCACGCAGAGCTAATCACGACATCAAGAAAGTGAACATGTCAGGTTTGACGACCGAGCACATGAACAACCCAACAGAGTTCTCTTGTCAAAATCTCACATGCTTCATGCGCTCAAACACTACTTCATCGGCCAGATCTTCTTGGGTGATGACTTGGTATTCTCGCTGGATGGATGCAAACAGTGCCAATTGGGTCTCTTGCTCACTGCTTTGGAAGTTGCCAGATTGGCGTCGAGCCGTTGGAGGAGGAGTCGAGTCCGGCACCACCCCGTCCATTACCACTGACGACGACGCGCCCATGGTGATCAAATGAAAGCAGGGACTCGGATCGGTTGCACGTAGTCTCACCCAGCCAAACCAAAGTGCGGTGTGGTGTGAGGTGCGTCCAAAGGTCTCCAATTGGAAGAGCCGCGAGCTCTCGTGCTTGCTCGTTGATCTGATCCTCGCGTGAAGCCATGGTTCTCTGACTACTCAACAACGAGGTATTTTTGTCTGCTTTTGACTTATTCTCTAAATCAGGGGCCTTTTCGTCTTGATCCCATGCTTTTTGGGTGGTGTCTGGCACGTCCAGGAGCAGTCTATAGCTGCATCGAGACTATAGGACTATAGTAAACCCCATGCATAATGGACTCCATCTTGCATGGCTCACTGCTGCTGGTGCAAGCATGGACTGTGTGACCTTTCAAGATCTATTTGTAGGGAAGTATTTACATCCATAGCCCTTTGCTCTCCAATCCAATCGCAAAAGTAGTCCCCACCAGCGGGTTCCGGTGTGTGATTGGTTCAAAAAGGAAGTGTCCCTCGTTTCGTCTGATTCGGGGGAGGGGGGAGGTTCCTCGTTGTGGAGTGTTGGGTTCCCCCCCCCCGCCTCCGCCCCCATATGAAGTGCATTTGGCGTGAAGGTTGCAGCCAATCAAAAGCGTCGGATCTCGTCCCTCAGCGCCGTAGATTCCTCCCCTGGGTCACAGAACTCCAATTCCAATTCCAATTCCAATTCCTCGTGTGGAGGAGTGGTGTCAGTAGCCAACTATGCGTGCAGCGCTTCGTTTCCGCGGCGGGTCGAGCCGCGTGCAGGCTTCCCGAGTGTTGCGATCGCCTCATATGCCACAGCAGCAACAGTGCGCAGCGTTTTCGGTGGTACAAAAAGACGTGGAGATTGCCCAAAAGCGGAAACAGTTGGCGGACGAATTCCTGTCGGATGCCACTTTTCAAGAAATTGTGTTTGGCAAAGACGTGGCCATTCGCACGGTGCAATTCAACCGTCCGGAAAAGCTCAATGCGTTGACCATCAATATGGTCGAGCATTTGCACAAACGGTTGCCCACGTATGAAGAGAATCAGGTCTGCCACGCAGTGATCTTCTCGGGCAAGGGCGAGAAAGCGTTTTGTGCCGGAGGTGACATCCGCTTCACGGCCGAAATGGCCAAAAACCCGGCCACACGCAACATCGCCATGGAGTTTTTCCGCAAAGAGTACCGTCTCGACCATTATTTGGCCACCACCGAGTTGCCGGTCATTTCGTTTTTGAATGGCATCACCATGGGGGGCGGTGTTGGGGTGTCCATGCATGGCAAATTTGTGGTCGCCACGGACAAGACCATGTTTGCCATGCCCGAGACCGCGATTGGCTTTTTCCCGGATGTCGGTGCGTCGTATTTGCTGCCGCGGGTGGGCCGAAGACTGGCCGAAGGAGAAGAATACGAACCCGAAGTGCCCCGTTCCCGTGCGCTCACGGGCCAAGGCGTAAGAAAGAGAAAACACAAAAGAAAGGATAATGTGAGTTCCACAAGCGACTGATTGCTGATATTGTTGCTTGTCCATAGCTCGGCACGTACTTGGCGTTGTCTGGTGAACGCTTGACGGGCAAAGAATTGATGGGCTTTGGTTTGGCGACCCATTACATGCCCGCGTCGTATTACAAAGATTTGTGCAACCACTTGACAGGTCTTCGCTTCCAGGAGTACATGCGACAAGAAGAGCGTGATGAAATCATCCACGAAGCGCTGGAGGAAATGGAAACTAACGAGGCTCACCAGGAAGCGGATGAAGGTGCTGGTGCAAAACCAACTCGCGCACAAGCAGAATTTCGTACTGACACCTTTATCCATTACAGAATACCTCAGCACCGTGGAATCCATTTTCGGCGCAGATAATGACGAAGACACAGTCGAAGGCATCTTCAAACGACTTCGCGTGCGTTCTTCTTTGTATTGGTTTCATGACTGGTCGTGGAGCATCATCGTTTGAAATGATCTAATCGGGGCAATGTGATGACAGAACCACCGGAGTGATTGGGCTAAAGACACCTTGAAGACTTTGGAAAAGATGTCTCCAGTTAGTTTGAAAGTGACTCATCGTCAAATGCGTGAGGGCGCCAACAAGTCGTGCGAGGAGTGTTTCCAAATGGAGTACCGAATGGCCTCGCGCATGATGGAAAACCCCGACTTTTACGAAGGTGTGCGTGCCGCCGTCGTGGACAAGGTGGGTCGCACTGCTCCCATTTCGTCATCTGGGAAAAACATTATCCAACACGCCAAATCTCGTTTTCTTTTTGTGGTGTCTCTTCAGGATCGCAACCCCAAATGGACTAAAAAGACCCTGGCAGACGTATCGGACAGTGACGTGGAAAAGTACTTTGCCCCATTGGAACCTGATGAAGAATTGGTGCTGTATGCGCCTGAACAAGACGAACCAGAGCAACAAAACTAATACATCCATCCTCCTCCCCAAACCGATTTGATTGAGTCATTGAGTGATTGAGTAGCCATGGTCTCTTCCAGTGGATGCATGGAATCTATGGGACGAGAGGTACGGGGGGCTCTCCTTTTTGACCAATCACCAATCACGATTCTGCTATTTTTAGCGAATCGGAGACAAGCACCTGACCCCCAAATAAAGCTCAAGAGTGTAGGTCACTTCAACATTGTGGGAAGAGCTCCTCCTCCTCCTCCTCAACCACAGCAGTCTCTTGTAGGAAGAACCGTCGACAGACAGCACAGACAGCACAGACAGCACCAAAGCAGCATCGCCAAAGAGCCTGCCAGTTGCTCGAGTGCGCTGTTGATCTCTTTTGCGCTTTGGTCTGTTTCCCACAGCTGTGGGTTTGGAAAGAGGTGTCCAGCAGGCCACAAGTGGGGAAAACGTGTGTGTGGATGCTCGGCTGGCACCGAGACCACCAACTCAAAGCGCAGTGCCTACCATGATCACACCCGACACTTTTCCTCGTCACCACAAACGCCATGCCACCGACCTGATTCGTGTCGCGTTGGATCGGAAAGGCGTCATCGGCTTCATCGAGTTTCATGAGAGCATGACGCTCATGGAAGCACGTGCATTGATCTGGGAAAACGTCGAGAATGCCCCACCCGAATTCCAATTTGTTTTGGACGATGGTGCACCTGTGAGTGCTCGCCAAGAAAACACCCAAAAAGTCAGCTTTTTCTATCCGTGTGTCAAAATCCGCGAGTGTCGAGGCAAAAAGCCACCAGGCACCACTGGCGGCGGCCCCGGCGGCGGCTTTGGAAGCTCTGAACGCCTCACGGTGCGAACATGTTCGGGTGAAGAGTTTTGCGTGTGGGTCTCGGAAGACTACACTTTTGCCCAGCTTCGACGTGATGCCAGTCGATACTGGAACCTGCCGAACGCAGAAGTGGCCCTGACGGACGAAGAAGGTTGTCTCTGGCCAGAACAAGCCAAGATCTTGTCCGTCATGAGCGTCAACGACATCAACGACAAGAGAATCTATCTCGAATACAAAGGAAGTACCCACTGGAAAGCTCGTCGACAAAGTGCAATGATCAACTTCCCCACGAGCAAGGGTTCTTCTCTTGTCCGGGCCTCCATGGCTTTTGCTGGAAACACTGTGACAACGCCAGTGGCAGGAGGCAATCCTGGAGTGAGTTCAAGTGTCATCGCTAATCGATCGTTTCGCCAGGTGCAAATGATGAAAACACTTGAAAATGGATCGGCTGTCTTGTCCATTGATCCCATGGCAACATCCAACGAAGCAAGTGCATCTGCGCAACTACCCTGCCAGACGTCAATGCCATCCCAGACGCCTGTCAACCCGTTTGAAGAGCTCTGGCACGTGTTTACTTTCTATTGTGTGCTTGGCGACTGCCGAGAAGTGGAGTTTATCAAAGCCCATCAATTCACCAAACTCTTTCGCGATTGCAATCTCTTCAGCGGTGGCCATTTGACGCCGACTGTCGTGAATCTCATCTACACCAGCGAGACCAAACGCGACAACGCGTACGCCTGTGGCAAAATGAGTTACGACGAGTTTCTGAACGCGCTTGTTCGCATCGCGTGCAAGATCCCGTTGACATCCACCGCAGAGCTCTCTTCTTCTTGTTCCTCTTCGTTGAGGCCCGAACGATCGGCTTCTTGTTCGTCCATCCACAATTCCATGTCCACCAGGTACTTGCTGCTGCACCCCAACGACAAACAACACGAAGAAGCCTTTCAACGGCTCGTGTTGCAGCAAATCCTACCGCGCGCTTCACGATGGAACCGCACCATGTGGCATCAACACACTGCGTTGCTTCGCAAAAAAGAAATTGTGGCCTTTCTGGCCAAATTCCTGGATCCATTGCTCGACATTTTCATGTTTTACGCCAAATCCCTGTTTGCCAACCCGGCGACTGGCACCAACGAGCTCTTTATGAACTTTGGCGATTTCCAAAAGTTTGCCAACGATTTCAATCTGTCCGCGTTGCAGCTCTCAAGTGTTGAGTCGGCGCAAATCTTTTTAGCTGCCTGCCAGAGTTCGCCGTTCCATAGCGCGTTGCGCAACGCCGTGGTCAAGCAGGATTTGCCCAACAGCACCACCAGTGGGTCACCCAATGCGAGTTCCAATGACGCCCTTTTGGCGCTGATTCAAAAGACCATTTCGAGCCTGGAAGGCCATGTGGTGTTTGCATTTGAAGAGCAAGATGTGGCGCTGGCACTGGATGAGTTGGGGGGCTTTCGTGGTGGAAACTCGTTGTCGTTGTCGTCGTCGTCGTCGCCGCCGTCGTCCGCAATGATGGCTCCCGTAGAGTTCACCGTGGTGCCGAGACTTCGCATGGGCTTTTCAGCGTTTCTGGATATGCTTGGACGAACGGGGCTGGTGGCGTTGACAAAGCTCAAACCCATGAAAACCATTCATTGCCTCAAGACGGTGTTTCACCACATGTGTCGAGGATTGACCCGCGCAAGAGTGCTGGAGATTCTGAAAATGCACGGCACAGCGTCGGTCCACGCCACCAGGTTCTTCAACGGCTCCAAGGCGTTCGCGACCAAATTCCTCGATTTGTGGCGCTTTGAAGGATCTCCCGACTATCTCATGGGGTGCAGTTGTGTGTTGCTACCTGCCCCAGGGCAGGGCGGTGGCCCACCAGGCTCGCCTCCGCGTGGGTCTCCGCTTCCATCGCCAACCAACGCAGCCACCAAACGGACTTTTGTGTCCATTGACGAACAAAGATCCACCAGCAGCAGTAGCATCATCGCGGCGGCAACCATGCCAAAAGGAAGAGAAGTACTTGGGAGGCTGGTCCGTGCATCGTTTTATGCCAGTTCACGAGCCAGCGGCGTCGGAGGTGCTGGAGGAGGAGGAGGAGGTGGTGGTGGTGGGGATTCTACTGGCAATCTGGAGACGGATCCTACCAATCCAGCGAATGGCGGCACTACCAGTGCCAGCACCACGGGAGCCCCATCAACTGCGATGAATGTATCAGGTCCACCGTCGCCTCGCGCATCAAGCTCGTTCTTTGGTGAAAAGAACCTGCTGCTGGAAGACTCAAGCCTGGGTGGTGCTAGCTCTATTGGTGGGGCAGGCAGCACTGGGATTGGTGCCACCGGTGTCCTTGGTGGTGGTGGCCCCGACGACAATTCGGCACTGCTGCTGCGACGAAGAAC
Source organism: Paralagenidium karlingii (assembly GCA_027475765.1). Lineage (NCBI taxonomy): Eukaryota > Oomycota > Peronosporomycetes > Paralagenidium > Paralagenidium karlingii. Next base: position 38,015 of record JAMFLO010000018.1, read on the forward strand.
CAACGTGGATTCCAGTTTGTTTGAGAGCGGCGCAAGTGATCGAGCATCTTCACCGATTGCCGGCCTGGGTCCGTCTGCCACCGGCACCGGTGGAAGTGATCGTGGTGGGCTAAGCAACTCGTTTGCCATGCAAACTGGTGAAGACGAAAAGGCCTTTTACGAGCGCATTCTCATCAAAGGCGGGGTCTTCAAAAAGTACGGCCAATGGGGCAACCCGCATCGGCGCTTTGTCTGGTGCTCCAAAGACTTTGACATGGTCAACTGGCGGCCACTCAACAAGAAGAACAACATGACCAAAGAAGGCATTTTCGTCAACAACATTGTCGGGGTGTTACCTGGCACTTCGTCGCGCACCAAATACGCCTTTCTGCGTCATTTGTCGGACGAAAAAGCCATCAATCGGTGCTTTTCGCTCGTGTCCGAGGACCGACGACTGGATCTCGAAGCTGAGTCTGAGGCCGCGCGGGATCTGTGGATGAATGCGTTTCTGTTTCTCATGCGCCAACATCGTCCGCGGTAAAAGAGACCTGCCATGGACACCACCAAGCCCAATGCTAGCAAAGAGAATGCGAGCAACCTAGAGAGAGAGAGAGAGAATGCGAGAAAGCGAGAAAGCGAGAAAGCGAGAAAGCGAGAGAGAGAGAGAGAAAGAGAGAAAGAGAGAGAACCCCCCGAAATCAATAGACGAGTGAAACCAACCTAATTGAACCACCTGCATGTTTGTGTTCATCGGGATGGCGCTGGTGCTGTGTTGTCAGTCGGGCCACGATTTGTCCAAGCGAGTAAGAGCAAAATGGACGCGATGGCTTCTTCATTTTCTATTACAGAACGTTACGAAGACCACAAAAAGCCAACCACGACAAGAGCGCACACCAACAACCCACAGCGACCTGCCTCGCACATCAAACAACCCACTCAATCTCATCCGCTGCTCATGCACTCACTCTGGCGCTATCCCAAGAGAGACGCACGCACCATACCACACCAACGCTCCATTACCATCAGACAACGAGAGAGAGAGAAAGAGAGAGAGAGAGAGAGACGTCGTGCAGCGGGCCGAGATTCAATGGGAAGAAGAGAGGAAAAGAGTCTTGTTGATGGATGAGAAAAAGTCGCCGCACTGTTGGAGAACAAACCGCCTGGTCGTGTCATTTTCATCGCCGATTGCTCGCTCAACCTACTGCGCGTCGAGAGACCAAAACCCCCCACTCTACAGCAACTTGACCTTGACTTCCTTCTCGGCCTTCATTTGCACCCCGTCCAGACCGTTTCGTTTGACATAGGCGTCCAATTCGTGCTGCAATTCCTTTTGGTCAGCTTCCGACAACTTGACCACTTTGCCTTCCTGGCTCTTCAAGAAAGCGCTATAGTCGTGCAATTCCTTGATGAACATGGACACGATTTCGTCTTGCTTGTTGTCGTCTTCGGTGGATTCACTGAGAATGTTGAGGGCGTGCTTGAAGGCGTTTTGCTTGAGTTGCTTGTCGCCCTGTTCCACTTGCGCACGCACCTTAAGTGTCGCGGTTTCGACCATTTTCTTTTGGATTTCCTGGTCCACCGAGGCTTCGATTTCTAAAATGGACTCGAGGTTGCGGACAAAAGTTTCCCGCGTCTTGTGACGCAATTTGTAGTTTTCCACTTTGCACATGAGTCCGACCATTTCCTTGTGGACTTCTGCGAGCGCCGTGATGTCTTCCTGGATGGTCAACATCGACTTGTGCGCTTCCATGGTTTCCTTGGCCAGCGCAATGTTGGCGTCTTCGGCTTCGTTCTGCTCGCTGCAAAACAGACACCCACCTGGTCAATATCTTCGCTGACTTTGCGACCAAACAAGCTATCCTGGCAGCAACCAAGCACGACTCACTGGAGAATGGCCGCGGCGCGACTGTCAAAGTACGAGCCGACCATTTCACCGCCATACTTGTACACCGAGGTACAGAACAGCATAAAGCAACAGGCCAATTGGGTCTCTTCGTTCAACACGTAGATCTACGCATGCTTCTCGTCAGTGGATTTGCACATTGGCAAGAATCACCAACAAAGCGAGAGAGAGAGAGGGAGAGAGAGCGAGAGCGAGAGATGCTTACGCCATTGCTGAGCACAGGAATGGAGATGGCCAAGCCAATGGGCAAGCTGATTTTCCAATCATCCAGACCATACTTTTGCACCAGGGACTGCTTATCCTTGATGGTGGCCACTGCGGCTTCCGACGAAGCAGCCGCTTCAGCGGGTTGGTCCTGTTGCTTGCTCGACCCTATTTTGCAATTTTGCATTCAACGTCAGTCACAATTTGCCATGTCGGGTTTTCCTTGTAGCTGCCTGCCTGCCCACCACACACACACACAAGCCAACAACCCACCAGTATGGAAGCAGCCGACGGGACGAAGCACACGTGGCGCCAGTTTGGTCTGCGCCAAAGCCACCGAACGGGTCGAACGAAGCGCCAAACGACTTAGCATCTTGTCACCGGTTTCTTTTTCTTCCGACGAGTCCTCCTTGTGTGGTGGGTGCGATTTGCTTGGGGAGGATCAATCAATCAGTCAGTCACGACGGCCGACGGTGACTTTGACGTGAAGAGGAGAACCCAACGTGGACCTTATGGTGGAGATGCGCAACGTACTTGGCCATCCCTTCGGACCACCTTCGGGAAACATTTGGACAACATGATTGGGTGGGATAGATCCACTGCCTGAAACGACGTGGATGGAACAAACTGGGTATGGCCGAGTTTGGTGATGGGGACAGTGCGGCGCCAACGGCAACTACTGGTGTTGCTGCTGGCGTTGATGCAGTTGGTGTTGCTGTTAGTGCTGCTGCTGCTGCTGCTGGTGGCGGTGGTGGTGGTGTTCGACCTGCAACCAATCAGCAGAGTTGTCGCGTGGAGTTTCCACAAGAGTTGAGAAGCTTTTTCACAGACACCCAAGCAGACGAAGTGCGGCAGGACAAATGACACTCTCGGAAGAGAATTAAGCACGCGATGCACAACTAAAGTTTGCTTGTTTGCCAACCTGATAGCTCATTGCACAATTCCAACTGAGCGATGCCGATGGAAGCGGAGCCATTGATGAAAAAGAGTTTCGCGAATTGCTGACACGGCTTTCGCTGCACGTCACCGATGCCGAAGCCGATGCTTTGCTGGCCAGCGTGGATGAGAATGGCAATGGACTCGTCGAGTTTTCCGAGTTGGTGCAGATGGTGGTGCAAATCAAAAAAGGAGACGAACGCTTCAAGGGGCTTCGCAAATTCCTCGAGATGCTGGACACCACACCGATTGCTCTACTGGAACGCGAAGCTAGTGAGTTGGATAGAGTAGTGTATGGAGCACCGTCAAGGACCGGACACGATGACGACCTCGTACGTGTTGTCTTCAGAGAAATTCCAACTCACCATCTCGTACACGCTGCTGGAAGAACGCAAGCCGCAGGCCGGACTGCCAGGATCGTTTTTGATGGAATTGACCATCCAGGGCAAATGGTGCGGGCCAAAGGGCATCGAACGGCTGCAAGCGGTCGGTAAAACCACTCGCGAAGCCAAATTCAAATGCGCTGAAGCCGGGGTCGTGCGCATCAAAAAGCTCAAACCAGGCCTCGCGCATGACGTTGGTGTGATTCCGCCCGAGTGGGACCACTGGGTGCTTTCGAATCTGGATCGAGGCGGCAAGCCGAAAAAGTTGCTGCGCATCTTGACGGACAAGGTGTGCTCGAGATGCTTTTGCTCGCGTTTCTTTCATCTTCTCAGGTGGTCCATGATTCGCTAAACGGGTTTCTGCTGTGTCGTTCCAACCTTTTGCCAAGTAGGGCTTCACGCCATCCAAGAATATCATGTTCATGCAACGTATGTCGTGCCGGGTGTCGTCACTCAAACTTCGACGCAAACAGTGCCGGCAACAGGACGGCAAATGGCATGTTCTGAACGAAAAAGATCCCAGCTCTCTCAATGCGCTTTGGTCTCAATGGTGCAATTCCGAGCTTGCTCGCGGCATTTCGGGTCAGACCGTCATGCAAGAACTCGTGATTCTTGGATACGATCCTGCCAAAAACCCGCATTTGACGCATCGCATCATCACATTCACCAATCCCAATGGCAAGCCCTACGACTTTTGGCACGTGCTCAAGAAAAACCAACTGCATGAAGTCGAGTTGTTTGTCGTCGCAGGCCAGGACGTCAACGAGCAGAGACTCGATCCCCATGAAAAAGTGTTCTGCACGCCACTGCAGCTCGCGTGCCGTCATGGGTTTCTTGATATTGCTCGATTTCTGATCGAAGAAGTGCGTGGGCTTCACTTCACTCGTTGCCAGGACATGTTGCACTGGTGAACTCATTTGCATTGTATACTATTGATGTTGTGTTCAGGGTGCGCTAATCGAGACGCCCAACACCTTTAAACGCACACCATTGATGATCGCCGCGAGTTACGGTCACAACGAGGTGGTTCGACTGCTCTTGTCGAAGAATGCGTCAATTCTGACCTTTGACCACCTCGAGAATACGCCGCTGCACATGGCGGCCTACGGGGGCTGTGTCAAAGTGAGTTCCTGTCGCCATTCACCGTTTGGGCGTTGGGGTGTGACCTAACTTGGTTGTTTTTGGTGCCAAACCAGACGGCCGAATTGATCCTCAACACCCATGACGACGCGCTGCGATACTTTATCATGCGTTTGCCCAAGACCCGCAACAAGAGCTTTCCGGAGTTCATTAAAGAGACCATGGCCGAACTGATGCACCGCAAGCTTCGATCCAATGAAAAGCGGCGCTTTGAGACAAGATGGCTGCTGGAGGCGGCGCAGCTACTGCACCAGGTGCGTCCAGAGCATGGAGCTGCTCCCAATCATTTGATGGCCGTGTAGGCAAAAGAACACCCGTGGCTGACCATTGATCACAGAAAGTTTTTGCGAATCTGGAAGGTGACCAACGGGTGTACGTGCCGGAACCCAAGAAATACATGCTCGTCCATCTGGTCGAACGCTATCGCACACGCTTTGAGCCGAAAGAAGACGAACAAGATGTCGACTTTGAGGAAGACGAAAACGAAAAACCCGAAGAGACACTCACGGAAACGCAACTCTCGGTGAGTCGACCTGAACCTGTCCCGCCACCAATTTGCGGATGGCCTGAGGATTTGTTTGCTCATGGAGCAAAGACAATGGCTTTGGCACAATTCTAGTTCTACTTGACCAAAGCAATTCGCGAGACGTATCGCAATCTGCGTAATCGCAATGGACGAACAGCATTGCACGTGGCTTGCGATGAGAACCTCGTGTGTACTCATGAGGTGAACAGAGTTGTTCTCTTGAAAACTGCATACGGGTTGGATGTCTTCCACGCGAGTGACACACTGGTGGTAATTGTCAATGGCATGCGCAAAGCTGGTGATCGAATCCCTGGCGTTGCGCTTCGGCTGCGACCCGCTTGTCAAAGACAATCACGAGTTTCTTCCCAGCGATTACGTCTTGGCGTGTCGCACGCGACCCGGAAGCCCCAAAGGCGACATGGAGCATGAGAAGAAACTCGCCAACGAGCGCATCAAGCGACGAGATGACCAAGAAGAAGCGCTGCGTCAAGCGCTACTCGAGACTCGTCGAAAAGCATGGGAACAAGAAGTTGAACGGCTCTACGAGGTCCACCTGTAGCAGTGTGGCTTGGATGAAGACACTCGAAGTGTTCTATCTAATATATGGTTGTGGCCACTCACCAGGACTTTGAAAGCCTCGAGAGTCTTCTTCAAGTTCGCAAGCATGCGACTTTGGTGCAGGAAGCTCATGGTTGGAAGGTATTCCCATTGGCAGCATTGATGTCATGACTTCAACAAGACCTCACGAGGTCTTTGGGCCTGTTCGGGTGTTGTGTGCATTCGAACAGGAGTACATGGAGAACATCACCAAAAACCGCATCTTTGAGGAAGTGAGTTCGGGTCGTTTGACGCGACGACTCCCTCTGCATCTTCTTGATCAGCGCAAGCGACGAGTCGTCTGGAAAGAACGGCTCACGCGATCGTCTTTGATCGAACGAAATGGTAAACAAAAGAATGGAACCCCGGGCGTGACAAAAGGCGAAAGGTGTCGTGTGCAGCACTGGAGTTGAATGGAGCTTTCTTGTTTGTGTCTTGGGCTTGTTTGCAGGTGAGTGGGAACTCTACCGCTTGGACAATCTCGCGTACCCTGTGCATTTCTTCATGCACATCTCGACCAAGACGTGCCAATGGGCCAAGCCAGAGCTTCGATATGAATGGCGAACCAAAGCCATCGTTGGCAAAGAAGAAGACTGGCACGATGACGACATTGAACACCGCAACCACGAAATGCTCAAGGACGTGGCGCTTCCACCGGATTTTGATGCGCGCAAAACGCTCAGTGGCAACAAATTGGTGCGCGCACTTGGCATTTGGGAAGAACGCACCGACCCCTTCATTGGTCCAGGCGTGTACTTTGTGCATCCGTTCACGGGGACCTTTGCACTGGAACGGCCACCGGAAGCCGAATTGGAAGAAAAACGACGTCATGCCTACTTGCAGCTTCGCAATCGAGGCGAAGAAATTGAAGAGGTGCAGGACCCTTGCGTGGCCTTGAGTGGGTTGGGTTGGGTTGGGTTGGGTTGGGTTGGTGGTGGCAGACTGACCAAGCACCTCACGCCGGTGGTTCTCCTCGTAGCACACCGTTTGGCGGCGATACTATGACCACACCATGAAGCAAACCTTCTATTTCAACGATCAGACGGGTGTCGGCGTCTACGATTCCGACGCCAAGACTCTGCAGCAGGTTGGTTCATGCACATCCGCACTTGATTGTCTCGTGACAAATGGACATCCGGACTCGCATGGACAATGGGTAACTGGGTGATGGATGCTCCATTTTGTGGCTGGGTAGGAACTGCTTGAAGAGCGCAAGCGTCAAAGACAAGCGGCGCGAGACAAGTACATGCAGCACAAGTCGGCGGCCGAGATCAAGCGCATGCGCGAAGAACAGGCTTGGAAAGAAGTCTTGGAACGGTCCCGCAACAAAGACGATCGGGCTGTTGTCAATGCTCTGGAGCGGCAACGTCAGCAACGCCAGGCGCAATTGGACATGATGGCCAAACAACAACAAAAGCTGGACCTGCAGCAATTGGTGGCTTCTGAGAATGCCCAGCGCCATGTCAACTACACGGCGGCTCGCTTTGACCGTGAATATGAGATCTTCCAGTGGGCCCAAGCCAAGCAAGTGCTCTTGTCCAAGCACCGGGTACCCAAAGACCCGGAGTCTCCGTGCGATGCAAAAAACGAAGAAATGGAAAAGAAACTGGCGCGCAATGAAGCGCAAGACGTTGCCATTGAAGACGTCGACCCCTTGCAGTCGTTGATTGAACGCCGTCGTGTGGCGCGCCTGGTGCTGGGGGTCGTGACCCGCATTGAATGGGACTTTGAGCTCTGCAAATGGGGCTGTGCGCGGTGGTTCCCACGGCAAATCGCTATTGAACTGCACGAAACCCACGAGTGTCCTCGACGTCTCATGTATTGTCGTCTGGGCTGCGGCGAAATCAACGAAGAACAAAACTGGCAGAGACTTGCAGGGGAAGGCGCCACCAAAGATAAAGCCATGATCCTCCACGAAGACCACGAGTGCGCCGGGTCGATCCTCAAGTGCCATCGCGACTGTGGCGTGTACGTGCCACGTTGCTTCATGGACACCCATTTGCGTGAATTGTGTCTGCGTCGTCCGGTCGGCGACCTTAAATGCCGCCTGGGCTGTGGCCAAGTGTACACTGGCGGCGCGCATGAAGTCTTGGAACTGGAACAGTTGCGCATCGGCCACGAAAAAGAGGAATGTCTGCTTCGTAAAGTAGAATGCACATGGCCCAAATGCAAAGTGCAGATCCTCGCAAAAGAACGCAACGAGCATCGCACCAGCCATCTCATCAGTGAGTTCTTTAGTATCTCATCAGCGAACGCTGTAGCTGACGTTGGTGTATGGATCCGTCAGGCTCCGGGATCATCTCGTTTGTCACGGCAGAGCGCCACGAGTACAAGGTGCCTCGCGATGCCAAGAAGATCAAGATCCAGGTCTGGGGTGCGGGCGGGGGAAGTGGCACTCTCAAATCTCAAACATTTGGTCATGGCGGCGGTGGCGCGTTTGTCGAAGGAGTGCTGAAAGTGTTTCCCGGTGAGGTGCGTCTCGAGAACCTTTGGCTTTGGTGTTGGAAAAAGAGCCTCTGATCCGGTGGCTGCTGTGTTGGGAAATGTTTTGACATGGTGCTGGGGGCCTTGGAGTTACAGACGCTTCTCATCACAATTGGTAAGCGATGCAGCGCAAAAGAACTACGACTTGCTTGGATGGAGGAACCAACTGTTTTGCTATGCTTGTGGGTGGCGTGATAGGTGAAGGAGGCAAAGGAGGAGCGTACGGTCGACTTGTTCAAGTTGATGTGGAAGAAGACCCACGCATTGAGTCTGTGGTGAGCAAGAGACGTTTTGGTTGCGCGCGGACTTTCTTTCTCTCTGTGTCTCCGTGTCTCTCTTTGGTTGTCTTCGTTTTTGCTTAATCAGGTCTTCTTGGCATTGTGATTTAGATCGGCACAGCGGCTGGAGGATACCCAGGCGGCGGAGAGGGCCATTCTGGAAACAAACAAACCGCCGCTGGGGGTGGCGGCGGGTACACGAGTATTTACCGACGTGGTGCTCATGGAGACGAGTGCATTTTGATTGTTGGCGCCGGAGGCGGCGGTGGAAGCTGTCGTGATGGCGGCGGAGGCGAAGCCCTGACTCCAAAACCCATCGAGGTAGGCTCGGAACCACACAATGGCAAGCCTGGAAATGACAAGGCAGGTGGCGCCGGTGGATACTGCGACGAGTACAACCCCATGTGCAAGTTTCTGGCGAGCGATGGGGTCTCTTTGCAAGGAGGAAACGGTGCCGAGTTTGGAGGCGGCGGTGGTGGAGGCTTTTTTGGTGGAGGAGGAGGTGGATTCTCACCTGGCATTGTCGGAGGTGGCGGCGGAGGTTCCAGCTTTGTGGATTTCAAAGCGTTTGACGGCAAAGTCATTGTCGAACAAGGTAGTGTGCTACAGCCCGGTGGCACCGATCGCAAGCCTCCTCGAAGCGTTGGCCAAGCGTATTGGGATCTGCTGGAAGGCTGCGTTGGCCAGGGAGGCGAAGGTTCCAAAAGCGCCACACGTGCCGGGCATCACGGAGGAGTACGCATTGCCAAGCCAGGGTTCTTTCAGGATATGCACTTGTTCCAGTGAAACGTGGAAGCCACCGACACAAACCACAAACAATGGTTTTGTATTCTAAGATAGAGGTCAGAGCAAACACGATGGGAACGAGGAACATTCGACGCTCAACCGTTGGATGAATCGTTGTTGGTCTCTTCTGGTGGCGATGCACCGGTGAGCTTGAACGGCAAATGGGTCCTGGCTTTCGCACGCGCCCAAGGCGGTCGAAGCACGAAGTACAATCCATTGTCGCCAGGTTTTGAATTCCAGTCGTCCATGACTTTATGCAACTGGTACTTCGCCGCGAGCCAGTGGCTCTTGCAAAACACATTCATGTACGCGATCAACCCACTTTCACATTCAACGGTGGACAGCGTGAAGCGCACCACAATGGTGTCGTCCACAGTGGGCGTCACCGTGAACACTGTGTCTCGCCAGTCGGTTCGAATCAAATCATGCAGTTCCTTGAGCAAATCCGGCAAGAGCTTTTTGGTGGGCACATTGACTTCCAGTCGCTGGCCACTCGGCACGAACGCACCGTGCAGGATTTTGTTGCGTTCAATCCAGCTTTGCTGTTCTCTTTCTTCACGGGTATCGGGATACGGTTGCTCCAAGTGCGGATATCGAAAGCCGACATTGCCAAATGCGTCCTCGTATTTGAGTTTGGCCGAGTTGCCAGCACTGACAAAGTCTTTGCCTGAAATCTCCAGTCGCTTGGCTTGTTCGTGAAGTCTTTCCATTTGGGTCAATTCTTCGGCAAGCGAATACCGCGACGGTGTGTATTCAAACTGATTGAACAAACCGTTTTTGGTGACCAACTTTGGACAATGCTGACTGCCCAACGGGGATGCCAAGCCAATGGCGGGGTCTTGATTGTTGCTCAATGGTGGATACATGAGTCGATTGGTTTCCATTTGCTCCAGTCGACTCTGATTGATGGCATTGGGCACCACTTTGGCAGGGATTTTCTGGATGCTCTGGTAATTGCCCGTGGTGAAGGCATTGCGAATGACGTCGACTTCGGTGTTGACGTATTCCGGAAGAATCGACGAGAAATTGGGCTGCATGTAGTGTGGAGTGGCCCCCGACGAAGCCACACCGCTGCCCTCCTCCACCACACACGTGGTTGTCTTGAGGTTCATGGCACTGGTGGGGTTGTTGAGGTCACCGAGGCCCACGGCTTCGAGTTGTTGTTGCAGCTGGGTGAGCTCATCCAGTTCATCGGCTTCTTCTTTGACTTGGCCAAGGAGAGGCACAGGGCAATTGGACGCATTGCTCATCTTTCGGTCGGAGGACCCCACGCAGACTACCTCACGACCGTCGCAACCACCACCACTGCCGCGCGCCCTCAAGGAATGAATGACACTTGTTGCAGAGGAGGGCGCTATTTTAAGACAGACCAGCTGCCACTGACCGGTTCCTTTCGCGTTTCGACACACACACACACAGACATACACCGACCAACCCACGCCCCACGGTGTGTGCACCACATGCGCATTACGGGCTTGTGAGTCGATCCGTCGATCCGTCGATCCGTCGATCCACCAGACCTCTCCGTGATGCCACACAATCAACTGTAGAGCTATGCATCCATTCTCCAAGAGGACCGAAATCTGATTCCTATTTGATTTCTCCCCAAAGACTCGGATGATCTCAAACACTTTTTCTCCTCCATTTTGCAACTACACCATGCTGATGACTCTCAAGTCTATCCATCTGAATCTTTTGCGATTAATCTGATCTGATCTGATCTGATCTGATCTGATCTGATCTGATTCCTCGCCAAAAATGAGAACCCCAAGAATGATGGTCCAACGTAGGCTCGGGGGTTTTGGTTGGTTGGTTGGTACTACTATAGTACAGTCCTGTCGATCGGTAAACAACCGAATGCATATCGGTTCTCTGATTGGAGGGTGCAGTAAGTACCGTCACCACATGATGCTAAAAGTCCGCTTTTTTCCCCTCACTGGCAACCCCAAGGGAAAAAAACCCCACAACAAGGAGCAAAAAAACCCAACCCAACCCAACCCAACCCAACCCAACTGCATTTTACTCCAAAGTAAACCCCGGGGTGGGCCGCGCGCGTTGGAGAGGTTTGTTACCAGCCGCAAGCAAGCACCAGAGGGAAGCAACGGATCAAGTAGGCAAAGCAGCACCATGGGTAAGAGCAAAGAAAATCACCATCGAGATGTTTGGATGGGGGGAGAACCAAGCACCCATTGGCTGCTGTTGCCACTGCTGGTGGCGCGCGCGCCCTCTTTCTTTCTCTTTCTTTCTCTCTCTTTCTCTCTCTTTCTCCGTCTCGCTTGGTTGCTGTTGCGGGTGACCATGCTGACCTTTTGTGGTGATGATTGGTGCCTTTTCTCGTTTCAAACATGGTGGACCAAATCTACCAAATGCAGACGACGAAGTGTATCCGATCGCGTTGCTGACCGAGGATCTCAAGAACGATGAGGTGGAGACCCGTATCAAGTCCATCAAGCGACTGAAAACCGTGGCCCAAGCGCTTGGACCCGAGCGCACTCGCGCAGAATTGCTTCCTTTTCTTCAAGGTACGAACGACGTCCAGACCGCCAGAGAGCCAAGACAGCGCTTTGTCAAAGCAAGAGAAGAATCAGAAAGAAGCACAAGCAAGATGGAGAATAATGGGGATCTGAACTGAAACTCGAATGAACTGAACTTTTTGGTAGAGGTCACTTCGGACGAAGATGAGATTCTGGTCGCGTTGGCTGAAGAATTGGGCGATTTCATTGATCTCATTGGCGGCCAAGAGCATTCTTCGCTGTTGATTCAACCTCTGGAAGTGCTTGCTGGTGTTGAAGAAACCGTCGTGCGTGATCGAGTATGTTGCATCTTTTCCGATTTTGATCGAGATCCATTGTTTTCGCCCTTGAAGGAGTTCCAGTTGCTGATTAAGTGTTCTTCCTGTTTATATTGTGTGTTTGGCTTCTTGCCGTTCAACTAGGCGGTGGAATCACTGCAGAAAGTGATTGAAGTGCTTCCTAAAGCTGGTGAAATCGTGGTGCCATTGGTCAAACGACTCGCAGAAGGCGACTGGTTCACGTCGCGGGTGTCGGTTTGCTCGTTGTTTGCCCTCGCGTACTCCAAGGCGGCGGATTCAGTGCAGCAAAAAGAGCTTCGCGAGTGAGTTGAACTGCGAAGTGACACCCTGGAGCGCATCTAACTGAGTGGTCTGGGATTTGATAGTCTGTTCCAGGTCATGTGCAACGATGAAACCCCTATGGTTCGTCGCGCAGCAGCGTCCAACATTGGAATATTTGCCGCCAAACTGGAGAAAGAGCATGTGTCAGCGGTGATTCTTCCACTGTTCAAAGCTCTGACAGCAGATGATCAAGATAGCGTGCGACTTCTTGCGATTGAGAGCTGTGCTCAACTTGCAGAACTGCTGTCGGAAGAAGAAAACACCCAGAATATCTTGCCTGTGGTCAAGGCGTCGGTGGACGATCGATCTTGGCGTGTTCGCTTCAGTGTGGCAAAGGATTTCTACCCGGTATGCTCATTTATTCTCTGGATGAACCAGTGGAATTCTGTTCGATTATATGACACACGTGCTCTTTCTGCGCAAACGTTACTCAACAGCTCTCGAAAGCGATGGGAAGCCGAATCACCGAATCGGAGTTGCTTGGGTGCTTTGTGAATCTCCTTCAGGTACTGTGGAAGGAAAGGACAACGTCCATCTATAATGATCAGCAACGCTGATTGTGTTTCGTCTTACAGGATAGCGAACCGGAGGTGAGAGCAACTTCTGCAAAGAACCTCGGAGGATATGTCACGCTTGTGAAAAGCGAACTCTTCGCCAATGATATCATCCCGCTTTTGTCGTCTCTCGCGCAAGACTCAGCCCCCAATGTGCGAACTGCAGTCTCGATTGCTTGCATGGAGTTGTCGCCCAAGCTTGGCGAGGCTTCCGTGAAAACCTCGATCGCCCCGTTGCTTTTGATGTTCTTGCGGGATGAGATTGTGGACGTGCGTCTGAACGTGCTTAAACGCCTGGATGCGTTGGCAATGTGGATGTCTTCGTTTGAATCGATTTTGTTGCCTGCGGTGATGGACCTTTCACGCGATCTTCAATGGCGAGTGCGGGAGGCCGTGATTTACTCGATTCCACCACTTGTAGGGAGTTTGGTACTGCAATCCCTCTCAGCTGTGATTGTTTTTGCGAGCTACTCTGACTCGACTGTCTTGTTGGTTGTAACATAGGGTGCCCAGTACTTCCAAGAACGTCTACTCGAGATGTATCTCAACGCATTTACAGATATGGTTAGTCAAGTTCGCATGAGTGCGACGATCGTGCTTCCCAAGCTGTTGGACATCACTGGCAGCGACTTCGTCATGCAACACATTCTTGTCAAATTGGCCCAGATTTTTGAAAAGTCGATCATCTATCAAGAGCGCGTCAATGTGTTACACGCCATCAAGGTGAGGTGTTTTTGTGTATCGATTTGACGCTCTTGAGAAGGAGGTTGGGCCGCTGATTGATGTGAGCGATGATGAGCAGAAACTCGCCAGCGACAAGGTCTCCAAGGAATTATTAGCAGAAATGGTGTCGTTGGGTGTTCGTGGAACTCATGACAAGATTCCAAATGTTCGCTTTGTGGCGTCCATGACATTGCAAGAATTGGCCCATTTCACAGAGCCTTCGGTGGTGACAAATCAAGTTCGGCCGTGTCTGACAGAATTGCTGAACGATTCGGACGCCGATGTCAAGTACTTTTCAAGCGTGGCGCTAGATGCCCTGGCGTGATCCTGATACTACTACCTATGAATGTGTGAGCTGGGAGAGTCGAAGAGCGTGCAAGAAAACCGAACGAAACAAAAAAGATGAAGAAGAAAACTCGACAAAAGAACAACGCACTATGGATGATAGGTGGCCGAACTACAACAGCAAGAAGAACGCAAAAGAGAGTTTTGCATTTTTCGTGGCAACAAAAATCACCACCAAGAGTCAAAATGCGTTTTTCGGGTTTTTCTTACACCAACAACAATACAAAAACAAAACAATAATCCATTGGGTGGGTGTTTCTTCTCTCTTGAGTCTCTATGGACGAAAAGACGTCCCGTGTACATGGTGGGTCTCTCCTTGATCTATGTCGTGCTTTCTCTCAAGCGGATGGTTTGGCCATCACGGATGGAAGCACCATTTGTTCCACGAAGTAGCGATGCCAGCGGTCGTCTTGTGTGATCTCAGGATGGAAAGCAGTCACCAGAATGTTCTCCTGCAGTCACCCACAAGCACAGTCCAAGTGGTCAATTTTACAAATGCAGGGTTCCATTCGTCCGTAACCAACCCAACTCACTTTTTTCGCGGCAACAATCACGTCGGCTGGGTCCGAACCATCGGCCGGCTTTGCGTCCTTCAATTGCGCGAGCACTTGGATCGATTCACCAACGGAAATGATGGCTGGTGCGCGAATGAAAATCGCACGATACGGTGTCTGCTGGTAGCCCGGAGGGCCATCCACATCCATCTCAAAACTACGAATCTGCGCACCAAAGAAATTGCGCGACACTTCGACTTCCAGACCTCCAACCAGTGTTTGTCCACCCTACAACACACCACAAACAATCCTGTCAGTGGAGGCAACACGAGTCGCCACCACCAAGCATCTCATCACTCACTTCTTCGGTGTGTTTGGCAGAAGTGGACAGCATGATCATGCCAGCGCAAGTGCCCCAGACAGGCTTTTTCTGCTTTTGGACCCATTCACGCAATGGTTCGATGAAACCCCATCGAACGGCTACTTTGCCAATGGTGGTGCTCTCACCACCAGGCAACACCAATGCATCGCATTGCTCCAGTTGATGCGGAAGGCGAATTGCAATGGCACGCACTTTCACCAAGTGTGGCTGCTGGTCAGCATCGAGTGCTGTCAACTGGATGCCATTGAGCATGTCAATATGCTCTTCAAAGGCCCCCTGAAGTGCCAAGACTCCGATCGTCACAGTTCGTTCAAGCGTCATAGTTGCTCTTGTTGTGGGTTTGCTCGTTGATGTGCAAATGAGCAGCAGTTGGGCCGGCCCACTTTTGAACTGAAAAAAGAATGGGCCGGCCCATTATGGGCAAAAGCATGAAGCACTTCTTCAAGTGGGCCACCCAACAAGCATTGATCCCAATTGCACCACCGTTGATGATACAGTGTGGTAGTGTCAGAAGAGAAGAACAGGATATGCCTATGTTGAACATGCAAACAGCTTTTCCTCAACCTATTTGCTCAGAAGTGTCCTGCAATGCGTTTTTGCATTGGGCCATTGTAGTGGTGGCCCGTTTTAGATGGCCCATAAGCCCCTTCTAACAAGGGACACAAGTAGTTCCTGTCCCTAATCGAAGTCGATGCAAGCACCATGGCATCAGAAGCTCACATCCGAGCTCAATATGAAGTAAGATGGCACTCTTCATGAAGCGGCTGTATGTCCCTTTGCATGCTGACCTACTTTACCAATCACTTGTGTTTGTATAATCAAATCTCTCTGCGTCCTCCAATTGAATCCTTTTTACTGTCCTGCTCAGTCTGTTCTCAAAGAGAACAAGCAGTTGAAACACTCTGTGGAGCAACTGGAGCGCGAAAACCATGACTTGAAGCGCTCTGTGTATGAGCTCACTCTCAAGTAAGACGCGAACGTTTTATGCCAATGCTTGACTTGTGGATGAGGGCTATCATGTTGACTGATGCCAGTGCTGTTCCGACGAAACTAAACGCCACACAGACTGGACTCCCTGCAGAACGCACTTGGCAATCGACCAGCCGTGGATCCATTTCAGATCCACGAGCTCTTGTCCACGGCAAAAGCCCACGAAGAAAACCCGGATTTCCATGCCAATGCGCTTCATGGTACCAAAAACGAAGAATACGATGACGACGGACGGGTTTTGTACCAGAAGTCCGAATTGCGCGCGCACACGGCAGCGGTGTACACTACCAAATTCTCTCCATGCGGAAGACTGCTGGCATCGGGGTCGCTGGATTGCAAGGTCTTTCTCTGGGATGTGACGGCGAAATTCAACCAGCAGCAACTGGCTTCGTTTGCGCAACACGATCAGCTCGTGATTGATCTCAGGTGGGCTGTGTGTGTGCTTGTGGGCTCCTCTGTCCAGACAGGTCTGATGGACAGTGTGCTTGTTATAAAGTTGGTCGAGTGATTCCTCGTCTCTCTTGTCCGCGTCGTATGATCACACGGTCAAGCTCTGGGACGTCGAGAAGAGCAGTCTGCTCAACAGCACCAAAGTACCAGGCCTTGTGCAGTGCGTGTCCTTCAACATGACCGACAAGAACCAGTACTTTGCTGGCACCAGCAAGAATTGTGTGCACCAGATTGATTCTCGCAATGGCGTGGTGAGCACCTGGCAAAACGATGCTATGGTAAACTCGTTGTATGTGGTTCCCGATGGTCAGTACGTGATCACGGGCGACAGCAAGGGCATGATCAAGACCTGGGACGTGCGCACCGGCAATTTCATTGAAGACGTCTCGTGTCTGAATGACCCGGGCCATCACGCGATTTCCCATATCCATGCGTCCCCGACCGCCAACGAACGCGAAGAAGATGGTCGTTTCTTGGCGGCCAACAGTTATGACAATATCCTGCGCGTGTATGATCGTCGCTCCCAGCTGATTGGCAATTCTCCAGGCCATGATCAAATGCACTTGTCCTTCCACGTGACGGGCCACAAGAACAAGAACTGGCCCATCAAGAGCAGCTTCTTCCGTGGCGAAGGGTACAAATACAAGCTGCAATTACCAAGCGGTCGCTTTTCGCAGCGCAAACTCACGGACGGCGATGGCGATGACGAGACCACGGCTGTGGAGAATTCGACCCAAGAGACGTTGCTGCTGGCGACTGGCAGTGCCGACAACAAGATTTATTTGCATGATGTCAGTCGCGTCGTGTCTTCTTCCCGCGCAAGCAACACCACCAGCAATCCCGTGCTGTTGCAAAAGATTGATGCGCATAGTGATCGTGTGTATTGTGTCGATTTCCACCCCACGGAGCCCATTTTGGCTTCTGCCTCGGCCGATTTCACGGTCAAGATTTGGTTGCCGCGCGCACCGCGCATGCTCATGTCCAAGCCAAAAACCTGAACTTCAAGAGCCAAAATAGAGTCAGAAAGAGAGAGAGAGAGAGAAGAGAGAGAGCGTGAGCGTTGAGGTCGATCAGTTTGGTTGTCTGTTGTGGTTGTAACGGAAATGGGAGAACAGAGAATCTGCACCACTTGTTGCACACAACTCTTCCTGGTGGGTGACGTAAGCGACCGTTGGGGAAGAAAACGAGCAGCCAATGGATCTCTTATGTAATAGCTTGGGACGCTTTTGAACTTGATCCAGACCCCACAGCTTCGCCGTTGCTTGCAAGAAAGCGACGATCCAATGCAGTTGTAGGAGATGCAAACGCCTCATAGCACATTGACTCAAGTAGGAGCAATGACATAAACAGAAAAAAGATAACCGAGGAGGACTGGCTTCGGCTTGGTTGGAAAACGCACTCAAAGATCCATTTTCGTGTGACTGTTATCTCTGCTTCTTTGTAGTATCTGTTTTGAAACCTTTTACAATGGGATGTTACCGTGCTTCTTCCATGGGTTCTTGAGTTGCTTGGTTTCCAAAATATCAAGATCCTCACAGATGCGCATACGGGTGGTGGTGGGTTGGATAATATCATCGACGAAGCCTCTCTTGGCAGCAGGCTGTTCAAACACACACAAGTTGTCAGCAAAGCAACGCTCTAACAAATGGAAAACCACACCACTCCGACAGGAAACTCACCATTGGGTTTGCAAACTTGGCTTCGTAGTCAGCAGTGTTTTCTTCCACGTTCTTGCCACGGAAGATAATTTCGACGGCACCCTTGGCACCCATGACGGCAATCTCGGCCGATGGCCAGGCGTAGTTGATATCACCACGCAAGTGCTTCGAGCTCATCACATCGTAAGCACCACCGTATGCCTTTCTGGTAATGACAGTGATCTTGGGCACGGTCGCTTCGGCATACGCATACAGAAGCTTGGCACCGTGACGGATAATACCGCCATATTCTTGGTCCGTACCGGGCAAGAAGCCGGGCACATCAACAAGAGTCAACAATGGAATGTTGAAGGCATCGCAGAAGCGCACGAAACGAGCACCCTTGACCGACGAGTCAATGTCCAAGCAACCAGCCAATTCCATGGGTTGGTTGGCAATGACACCAACGACGCGACCTTCAAAGCGACCGAAGCCGACCATGATGTTCTTGGCGTAGTCGGGCATGATTTCAAAGAAATCGTTGGAGTCGACCAATTGGGTGATGACATCACGCATGTTGTATGGCACATTCGGATCTGGGGGAACAATGTCCTGCAGAGTTGGCACAGGGCGGTAACGGTCATCATCCGAAGGACGGACTGGAGGCTTTTCGCGGTTGTTCAATGGCAAGAAGTCGAAGAAGCGACGCAACTCACGAAGCGCTTCAACGTCGTTGTCAAAGGCGTTGTGCACAACACCCGAAGTCTTGGTGTGGGTAGTAGCACCGCCCAATTGTTCCTGGGTGACTTCTTCATTGGTCACAGTCTTGACGACATCGGGACCGGTCACAAACATGTACGAGGTATCGCGGCACATGAAGATGAAATCGGTCAAGGCTGGCGAGTACACAGCACCACCGGCGCAGGGGCCCATGATCATGGTCAATTGAGGCACCACACCCGAGGACATGACGTTCAATTGGAAAATGTCGGCGTAACCAGCAAGCGAGGCGACACCTTCTTGGATACGAGCGCCACCGGAGTCGTTCAAGCCAATGACTGGCGCACCCAATTCCATAGCCTTCTTCATGACCTTGACGATCTTTTCAGCGTAGGTTTCCGAAAGCGAACCACCAAGAACCGTGAAATCTTGCGAGTACACAAAAGTCAAACGGCCATTGATCAGACCACGACCAGTGACGACACCATCGCCGGGGTACTCGTGCTTCTCCATGCCAAAGTCCGTGCAACGATGAGCCTTCAATTGGTCGTATTCACGGAAAGTGCCTTCATCCAAAAGCAGTTCAATACGTTCGCGAGCTGTCAACTTGCCACCCTTGTGTTGCTTGTCGATACGCTTTTGGCCACCGCCCTGAAGAGCTTGAGCACGAGCCGCATCGAGTTCTTTCTGGAACTGGATCTTACGCGCCGCAGGGGTCATCACCGCCATCGAACGCACATTGATCTTGGTCGCAAGCTATTCCATTGACACAGCACAAAGAAAATACACCATCATCAGCCATTTCCATCAGGATTGAAACGATACGTAACACTTTCCGCCCCCCAAATGCCTCCACTGCGTCCTCTTGCCGGCGCCGCCAAAATGCCATTTCCCCGCTGCTGCTGTCCCAATTGCATAAATGCTGTTCTCTTTCTTTTCCTCCCTGTAGTGGTCGAATCTTGTCGAACCGACGCCATGGGGAAAGCAAATCTTGCAACTGGACGGCAACATGGTTTTGACGACTCTTGGCGTTCGTGGACGCTTGGAGGCACGTGGTTCACGTGCTGGACTCGACCAAAACAGGAACGCGGCGCTCACCTTCGCCATGTGGCGCGCATTGAGGCTCATTGTCATGGCCATGGTGCTTGTGTTGTTGGTTCTTTGGGTCCTTTGGAATCGCTTCACTCAGCCCCGTCAACTTGAACAATGAGCAGAGTCTCTGCGCTCGCTCTCTTTGGGGAACAAGATACGCTTGGGCCCATAGTGAGCGCCACAGGGGTCAGGGTCTTTGGGGTGTTGCCTTGGTTTTGCCTCAGACGCTGGTTATTGCGAGAGAGGCGGTGGGTCTCCCGACCCGACCCGGGTCAGGATAGCGAAAAAAAAAAGATCCATTCCGGCCCATCAGCTGGATTGCTTCTGTGCTTTGGTTTGGTTTGGTGTAACTTCTGAGCCTTGCGGGGGCTGTGTGGGTGTGTGGGTGTGTGGGTGTGTGTGGAGGTGGAGGTGGTACGTATCTTTGTTCGGACGCTGGCTGTGGGGTCGAGAGACGGCGACCCCACAAACGGCATCAAGCTGCCCAAGGGACAACCCCCCAGCTTCAAAGACAACACACTCCAACAAGGGATTCCACGCGCCTGCCACAAGCACCACACGAGGGATTGGAGAACCGCGCAGACTATGCAAGCGATGTGGACCACATACTCGGCGCTCTATTGGGGTGGATTTGTGCGACGCGACCACGCAGATATGATTATGGAGTGGGCCACATCAACGGTACATCGTACCATCGTTGAAATACACCCAAACAGTGTATCTGCAAGTTGATGAAAGGGTGCCGACTCGCTATGTTGACCAAGCAGCGCAAGGTGCCGACGAGTTGGCGGGGTTTCTGTTGGCTCTGGGCGGTACTCTTGTGTTTGGATGGCGTGTGGACCAAGTGGGCCATTGCTCAAGAACCCTGGAACCCGTTTGTGACGCTTCGACCATCCCATTTGCTGGCGTACTTGCCGTTCAATGACGACTTGCAGGATTACGCTCCATTCGGCAACGCCGCCGATTCCCAGCGCTTTCAACACGACGCTAGCGGATTTGCCATTGAAATGAGCGTCGACAGTTTGTCTGGGAACGTGGCCAAACTGGTGAAACAGAGTTCCATTGTGATCCCATTGGATATCAATGGCTTTGACTTGGCGTCTTTCACGTTTGGTGCACGGATCAAACTCGACTCCCCAACCAAACTCACGGGGTAAGCCTCGACAGCAAAAACATGAGGCACGAGCTGCTGACTCATCAGCTTGTGGGTTGATGCCTGTGTTGTTGGTGTTGTTACTGTTGTCCTTTTGCGCAGGTGCATTCTATCTCAGACTGGTCAACCAGTTGGACGATCACTTTGTGTCAACGCCGGTCGATGGGTCATTGGTGGTGTCACGATCGAATCTCCATCTTCTTCAGCCAGCACCGGCAATACGTTGGATCCATTGAGTGAATGGACATATGTCGCGCTCGCGTTTGAGCAGAATGGAACGTTCCCGTCGGCCACGTTGGTCACGTTCTACGTGGATGGAAAAAAAGTGCATTCGTCAAGTGACTCGACGGCCCTCGCGGTGACCACCACCATCGTGGGATCTTCACAAAACGTTCCGACTGGTTTCGATGGATTGATCAAGGACTTCTTTGCGTTTGATTTTGCACTCAATCAAGCGGAGATCCGCTTTCTCATGACCCAACGTCATGCGCCGATACCAGCCATCGTTGCGGGTAAATCGGGCTATGCGTTTGATATGCCCACCAAAGATCAACGTGCATTGGTGTCAGTGCCCATGGAGTTTTCCAATCCCATATTGACGGACAGCTCTGTGCCGTTAAGTCTGATGATGTGGACTCTGCTGACGCCACCATCCACCGCCGACGAGGACCTTTGTCTTGCTCAGTTCATGCTACCCAACGACCAGTTCTTGGTGTTTCTGGGTACGACCGACCCATCCAGCCATTTGCTTGTGATCAAGACCCAACTGCAACTCCGCAATTTGTTCATGGAATGGGTCTTTCCGGATGCTCACGTCGTGGCTACTGGAAACGACTGGCAGCATCTGGCGTTTGTACTCTACAAAAATGCATTTCGGGTCTTTATTGATGGCAATCTGGCAGCGTCTATGGATTCCATCATTTCGTTTGCTCCAAATCAAATCACCGAACTGCATGTGGGCACATGCAAAGTAGTCTCTGCTGCTTCAACGATTGGAATGACCGGAAAACTTGACGAACTGTCGCTGTGGGCGAAAGAGTGGACTTCGATTTTGCTTTCGATTAGCAAAAGCACCAAATGGAGCGGACTGGAAAGCGATTTGCTCGGATACTGGGACTTCGACACTCGCCCTCTAAGCTTTGATGTACCAAATAAGGCTGTGACGCAGATTGGGCGCATGGATGCTGAAATACGACTGGCTGAGATGAGTGTAAGTACAGATGCGCCAATGTTTTTGTCGGAATCTGGGCCATTTCTTCAACAAACCATCACGATGCATCGAAACGAAGCCAGGTTGATCGAATTGAGTGCTTTCACGAGTCAAGCCTGCGATGCCACAACGTATTCGATCACGGCACTTCCGGCGACAGGGACTCTCTATGCTGCTTCTCTGTCCAATGCCGGTTCGAGTTCCAGTTCGACCGCAGCGGCTGCTTCAAAAATGACTGTTGCCTCTCCGGTGATTTCTGTTGATTCATCAAGTGGTCATCTACCCAACGGTTTTGTGTTCTTTCAACCAGTCTTAAACGAGGATGGCATCAATTATGCATCGTTTGGTTATCAAGTGGCTTGTGATGATGCCTCGAGCCCAAACACAGTGTCGGTTCAGATCAGCGTTCTCTTGGAAATGGATGCTCCTCATTGGACCATGAAACAACGTGTGGGTTTCAGTGCAGACATGTGCACCAGCAGTGACGTTGATGAAGGAGAAACTAACTCGCTGAGTCATTTTACACTGGAAGTCGACGGTGGGCTTTCACCAACGGTCCTGCTTCCAACTTCGAGCATCGCCTCGGTTGGTCGAAACACGATGATCAACGACACCCAAGCCGTGACGTCGGGGCTACTGATGCAAGGTTTTGCTTCTGCAGACGATCTCAATTCCATCTTTGGTAAATTCATCACCCAGTCGAATGAGGCAGCCAACCTAACAACACATTATCATCTCAGTGTACAGCAACAGAATGCCTTGTCGACCCAAGTGATGGACTACACCATGCAACATGTGCTCATCACTCGACCAGCACTTCTACAGGTCACACCAAACAGAATCTGCTCGGGGATGCCAACTGAATTGACACTGGGAGGGACGAATCTCAAAACCGATGAGATGTATTCCTGCAGTTTTAATGGCGTGGCGGTCACACCTGCTACGCGACAGTCGTTGACAACTCTGAAGTGTGAGATTCCGTCATCATTTGCTGCAGCTCTGCGTGTGCAATCGACCTTACAAGTAGCTCTTTTTGGTCAATCTCTTCCTCAATTCCCAAGTCTTCCGGTTGAAATTCAAGTGATTGACCAAGTCACAGTGCGGTCGTTTTCACCAGCCAACCGAGTTGCTCATTTTGGTTCGCATATTACCATTGCGGCATTTCCGTTCGGTGAACCATCGCAAGCACAATGTCGTTTTGGAACGAGTCTGGTCGCTGCACCGAGGTTCGTCACGTCCGATACCATTGTGTGCGTCGTCCCATACATCAACACAGCGGTGCTGGACCAGGCCGCTTACGTCGATGTGGCCGTGTCGCCGAACCAGGCGAGCTATTTCACGATTGGTACCTTTTCGTTGATGCCTTTGCCTGTTGTGTGGCGGCTTCAGCCCTCTGGCATTCTTCGCTCTGCTGACACAACCTGGATTCGTGTTTTTGGTTCCGGTTTCATCAATTCCTCCGACCTCACTTGTCTCCTCGATGCTCACCTGACGACATGGGTGCGGTTTATCTCAGCAACGATTCTCGAGTGCCTTGTTGAGCCAAGTACTTGGAGTGGTGACCTGGCGGAGTTACGTGTGCAAGTCTCCATAAACGGGCTGGATTTCAGCAATTCCCGAAAAGGACTTGTCTTGCTGATGCCTCCAACGCTAACGAGTGTAAGTCCATCGAATGCACCGATTGGTAGTGAAGCCACGCTCTTGACGTTGACCGGATCAGGCTTCAACATGCGCCTTCACTACAAATGTGTCTTTGGTCAAGGCACGGGCAACTCTGACAGTACGGAAGCGTTTTTTGTGTCTTCCACAACGTTGCAGTGTGGAACACCCGCCAGTGCTATGAAGCTAGGAGCTACTTCGTTGGGCATTTCCGTCAATTCTGTGGCGTCTCCTGAGAGTTCGATTCAATTTCTCTTCACTGCCGAGCCTGGGCTGAACAAAATTGTGCCGGCTTTGGGTCCCATCAGTGGGGCGACGCTGGTGACATTAGTTGGAAGTGACTTGATCAATACAAACACGCTCGTGTGTCGTTTCGTGAACAATGCCAACGCGAACGAAAAGGTCGACGTCAGAGCCGAATGGATCGGCGATCAACTTGTGCAATGCCTGAGCCCCCCAGTGGTTCACATTGGCATGTACTCTGTACAGGTCTCCATGAATGGTCAGGTGTTTTCCAATCCGGAGCCATTCCAGTACCATAGTGAGATCCACTTAGTGAGCAGTTCGGTGATGTACGCTCCAGCAAGCGGTGGAACAATTGTTGGGCTTCAAGGAAGCTTTTTCCAGCCGTCTGCGTCGTTGATCTGTCGATTTGGCCCCAAGGTTTCACGTGCGACTTTTATCTCTTCGTCCCAGATCAATTGTGTTGTCCCAGCAGCCTCTTACACGTGGGACAACAGTGACCCACTTGCCTTGTACCATGTGCCACTTAGCATCTCGTTGGACGGTGTGCTTTTCTCCCAATCCAGTCTCGACTTTTGGTACTTTTCACCGCCGATTGTCTCCGTGGTGAGTCCGCCTCTTGCACCGCTTAGTGCCATCGATTCTCTTCAGTTACAAGTCTCAGGCCTCAATTTTCAACTGTTCGCCGACTCCAATGGGTCCAAGTCGACGTTGTGTCGTATTGGCGATGCGCTGCTAGTTCCAGCACAGATTGTCAATGCTCACACCATCCATTGTGGTGGGTTTCTGGCGACCCGACTCGGTCCACTCGTGGATATGCAACATTTCGACGTCGAGATCTCGCTCAATGGATTGGATTTCACATCCAACAAACGACAGATTCTTCTCTATCCGGTGCCCCGTGTGACGGCGTTGAGTCCACCTCATGTTCAAGCTGGAACAAGTCCAACCATCACTGTGGTCGGCTCAGGATTTCTGAATACCATGAGCCTCACTTGTGCCTTCGATACTTTGCGCACGGAAGCGAACTATGTGTCCTCTACCTTGATCTCTTGCTTGAACCCACCGCTGAACTTGGTAGGAAACGTTCCAGTCGAGATCAGTCTCAATGGGATTCATTTTACCAATGACAAGCACCAAGTACAAGTATATGGTCAGCCATCCTTTGAGTCAATCACACCAACGATGGGGCCCACGGACGGAGGCACCTCAGTGTACGTGAAAGGCTCGTCTTTTCCAACGGCTACCAGCTTTCTTGTCTTGTGTGTCTTTGATCAAGATCTGACACCAGCAAGAGTGCTTAACAGCTCGTTTTTGATGTGTAAGTCACCGTATCTGAAGCAGTTCACGCAGACGACCAGTGTGCCACTGCGTTTTCAGATCGATAGCAATCCTCCCATCGACACAGCCCATCTATCGTTCAAGTACTATCCGCGCAAAGTATTCCTGAGTGTGTCCCCGTCAGTTGCATCCTGGAACAAGACTACTTCGATTTCAATTCGCGCGGTGGGCTTTTCTCCGGATTACGCGTATTTTTGCCGCTTTGGCAACGAAGTACTTGGCATCCAAGCTCGTTGGGTAGATGAACAAACCATAGTTTGTGAAAATGTGTTGCTACTGCCCAACACCGACTCCATGTCTGCCAGTGGTGCGCTGCCAAATGCAAATGTACAGGTGTTTGTGAGTTCAAACAGAGTCGATTATGAAGACACTGGCCTTCTCTTGCAAATGGAGACCACACTAGCCCATGACATCCAAATGACGCCAACAAGTGGACCTCCAAGTGGAGGCACTTTGCTTCTCTTTACAAGCTCGGGGAGCTTTGCAAAAGACTCTTTTGTTTGTGTGTTCGACGAACGGCAACAAGCATCGGTCAAGACAACCTGGCTCTCCAGTAATACGATTACTTGTGTGACCCCGAGTCGACTTGCCAGCGCACCAGTACACATCACCGTTCAACTTGTTGATCAGACCACGCAAACAGTTCTGCCAACAGTCTTTGCGTTCGAATACGTTGATGTTCCTGAGATCTCTCAAGTGGTTCCATCGTTTGTGCAGCGATCGGGTGGTGTGACACAGGCCATCCAAATACTCGGACGTGGGTTTCGCACCGACAATTCGAGCAATGCCTTCCGTTGTCTGTTTGACGACCATTTGCTGTCGACATCCGCAGTGATCGTGAATTCAACGGTTGCGCAGTGCGGCGGAATCGAACAGCTTCAAGCTTCTTCAACACCCCATAGAGTTCGAGTCACCAACAATCTTCTGGATTTTTCCTTGTCCTCCGCGAGTTTCATTGCCTTGGACCCGCTTTTCATGCGCTCCATTAGTCCGAAAGTCATCGTGACCAACCAGAAGACCTTCGTTCATGTATTTGGTTCCAACTTCATCCAGAATGCCTCCTTTTGCCATTTTGATGATGCGTTGCCAGGCATCCCAGCGCTCTTTGTCTCGGACACTGAGCTTGCTTGTGAGTTTAACGGCACCTCCGCCTCGGGCGATGTCAAGCTTTCTCTTAGCACCAATGGGCTCGATGCGGGTGATCAATCATTGTTTCTTCATGTGATGGACCAGATGGAGATTGTACAAGTGAGCCCTTCGCATGCACCTGATTATCGAAAAGCATGGATCGCACTTCAAATGAAGCCTCCTTTGCTGTCTGGCCAGAACTATTCGTGTGTCTTTGATCAGGATTATGTGGTCGAAGCGACTCGACTGGATGGCCAGGAATTGATGTGCCAAACGCCTTCGGCTGGCTCGAAACGGGAGATTCAGCTGCAAGCATGCATGAATGGCGTGTATTGCTCCAACAATTCTGTTGTTTTTGCCTTTGATCCAACACCGACACTGCTAGCCATGAATCCTCAGCAAGGATCTCTTTATGGGAATACCTTGGTTGAGATCGCAGTCTTGGGCTTTGCCTACAATTCTGTCTCCAACCAAAGCGATATCATTTGCACGTTTGGTGATGCGCAAGCAAGCGGAACATTCAAGAGCGCGACAACCATTCAACTTCGCACACCAGCGGGAGGCAATCAAGGCTCCGTTGTGCAAGTCACCTGCAGTCTGGATGGCGTAACAACCTCTACACTCGAATTCAAGTACATCGAACCGGTGATTATCCGACAAATGCAACCACGCGTCGGTTGGGCTTCCTCGGATACCCGTGTCACGCTTACGATGCAGAACACCGCGTTGAACTCGACGGTATTCTGCAGAGTTGATGAGAGAATCAGCATTGCGGAACGGCTATCAGCCGATACTGTTGTTTGCATTGTGGCTTCCCTAAACTCGAATGCTTTTGCTGGTGCAGTACCGATTGCCCTCAGTCTCGATTCCAAAGAGTTCATCGATTCCGGGAGTCAGTGGGCGTTTGATTTCCTGACAGAACCCATTTTCCACCGCTTGTCACCATCAAACGCACCGGAAGTTGGCGACACGCGAGTGATTGTGTTGGGTGAACACTTTCCCATGGTCGAGACACTATTCTGTGCATTTGTTGACTCGATTGGAGTCGTTTCCAGTGTGCCATCGATCTGGCTTAATGGCAACGCCATTCTTTGCCCAACACCAATCCACAAGCCCGACAACATGGTGCGCATCCACTTGAAGCTACAGGAACTTGGAAACCTTTCTGCTGATTCCATTTCTCTACGCGTGGTGCCCACTGCGACTCTCACTTCGGTCGAGCCAACGAGCGGACCAGAGACTGGCGGCACTTTGGTGACAGTCCACGGCACCGGATTCATCGATTCTGAAGAACTCTATTGCAGGTTTGGCACCACATTGACCAAAGCATTTCAATTCGTTGATGCTTCGACAATCATTTGCCAGTCTCCACCCTGCCACATGCCGTCGGAGAAAGTCATGGTGCAAGTCTCCAATAACAATCAAGTCTTTACCCGCCCAGACTCGACAGCCATGTTTGGGTATTTCCCAATGTATCTGATTGACTATGTGACTCCTTTGGCTGGCTTTCGAACCAAAACGTCCTTGGTGTCGATCCTCGGCATGGGGTTTGATGCAGAGTTCACGTGTCGTTTCCAGGATACGAATGTGACGGTGAACGCCACCAGTGTAAACGCCACGACACTCCAATGTGTAGTTCCGCCAATGGGGGTACTGGTGGACCAATTCAAGATCCAAGTGAGTCGCAATCTGCACGACTTTATCACGTATGAGGTCCCTTTTGCACTACTTGACGACCCGGTGCTCGAAACGATCGTTCCATCCCATGGAACGGAACTTGGCAACACGCCTGTGATCATCGAACAAGATGAATCACATCCGATTACCTCAGGCTTTTGTGCGTTTGATGGTCCTGGGGAGGCACATGTGTTGACTCCCATTACTCGAGTTGATTTCCGATTCGTGCATTGTGTGAGTCCCATGCTCTCTCCAGGATCAAGCGACGTTCGAGTCTGTTTATACCCAGGTCACTGCTCATCATCAAGTGTTTCTTTCACTTTTGATGTGGCCATCAGCATCGACAGGGTGCTTCCAAGTCAGGTTTCGCTGGATCAAAGCATTTTGATCTCGGTGGCAGGCCACCATTTCGCCAATTCCTCTGCGTTGGACTCCTCGCAGATCAAATGCAGGTTTGGCGAACACGTGGTGCCAGGTGTATTCCAAAACGAGGCTCTAGTGCAATGCTACAACCCCATTCAGAGAGTCGTCAAGTGTGTGCGATTTGCCCTTTCGTTGAACGGTGGCGTGGATTACACCGAGGCTCCACAAGTGTTTTGCTATCGATCAAGCCTGATGGTGAGTACAATTGAACCTCGACAAGGACCGCAAAGTGGTGGAACCCATGTGGTTGTCACGGGATCGAGTTTCCAGTCTTCCAAAAACTACTTGTGTAGAATTGGAGACACGATTGCTTCGGCCTTGTTTGCGTCAAGAACTACACTTGTTTGTGTGACGCCACCCAGCACTAAGCTTGGCGATAAACCAGTTGCGATCAGTGATGACAGCGGTGCATCCTTTGCGGTTGCTCCGATGAGTTTCCAGTATGTGTCGCCAATCCGATTGGACTCTTTATCACCAGTGCGAGGCTCTGCGTCGGGGCTCTATTATGTTACTGTTCACGGCGAGGGTTTCCAACGCGCTACCGTGGTGACTTGCCGATTCGGATCGTTCGATGCACTAGAAACGCTCTGGATTTCCTCCACCAAGTTGTCATGTCTCGCTCCACGCGTCAACGACCTCGCACCGCCTGGCAAAGTGATGGTGAGTGTCTCCAATAACGGGTATGATTTCTCTGAAGACCAGCTCGAGTTCGAGTTTGTAGCCGATCCCGTTGTGTCAGGCTTTGATCCACAACAAGGCCCGAGTTCAGGCCAAATATTGCTACGTGTGTTTGGAAGTCAGTTCCGCAACACTTCTTACGCGAATTGCGTGGTCGGCCAGCAGTTGGTGCAAGCAAGATATGTGGACTCGATCCAAATGGAATGCCAAATGCCATCAAGCATGACGCGGTTTGCTAGCATTGGTGTCGCTTACTCGGACACGCACATGAACGCCGTAACGGCACCCGATCTTTTTGAATTCATCGGGTCCAGCGAGATCATCGTTTCACCCAGCGCTTGCTCTTCTTCGGGCGGAACACGGCTGGACCTTGATGGACTTGCCGATTCGTTGCTCAGGCCGAATGCACTTCAATGCCGATTGTGTGATCCAGCCACGAACAAGTGCAGCTCTGATGCCTCGGATGTGATGCTTGTACCTGGTCCAATTCGCTCCAAAGCGTTCTGCTCTAGTGTTCCTTTCGTGACCGATTCGTGGCGATTTGCCGAGCTTCAAGTGGTGGAGAAAAACACCACCAACATGGTTGCATCGGCGCGTCTGCACCTGTATCAGAGCGTGACAATTCTTCGACTAGTGCCGAGTTACGGAAGTGTTGCTGGAGGCACTCAGGTCACAATCATCACGGAGAATCTGGTGCAGGTGCCAAATCTCGCCTGCGTTTTTGACGACATTTTTGTTCGAGCTACCGCGGTCAGTGAATCGCTGGTGTCATGCAAGACGCCGATGGCACCCAACGGCCCCGAGGCAGTCCAGCTGTACTTGGCGACAAATGGATTTGAATTGAGTAACAACTCCGTTCGATTCCAATACATTGAGCGTCCATTGCTTCACTATATGACCCCCACCGCTGGTCCGTTGAATGAAAGAACACTCGTTCGCTTGGTGGGTCAGAATTTCGTCGACTCCGACCAAAGTGCATGTGTGTTTGGCGCTTTTCGCGTTCCGGCCATGTTCCTCAGTTCCACCGAAGTGCATTGCTTTGCGAAGAAATCTGCGCAAGACACCAGTGGATCAAGTGTCATCGTGAAATACGCCTACAACGGCCAGGATATGAGTGTGGAAACCCTGTCATTCTTTTTCTATGCTCCGTTTTCGTTGTTATTCGTGACCCCAAGTGCGGGCGATGAGCACGGTGGCTCAATTGTGATGGTTCAGACAACCCAGGTCGAAGACCAAGCGTTTGCTGCCAATTGGACTTGCCGAATCAATGGATTGGTGGTGACTGGGCAGAGAACAACATCGGCGGATCCTGTAGTGTGTCCAATTCCATCTGCCGTCATCATTGGTTCATTTCCGTTGGAATTGAGTGCGAATGGACAAAACTACGTGGCAGGTCCTGAGTTCACGTACCTGAGGCGCCCCATCAACTTCGCCATGACGCCGACCCAAGGTGGCGAGACCGGAGGAACTTACGTCACGCTTACTGCGGATGCTTTTCCTCGCACTCAGCAGATTCAATGCCGGTTTGGGTTTACCACCGTTCAGGCAAAGTGGATGTCGAACAAACGCGTCACCTGTCGTTCACCTGCCCATGCACCTGGGCGGGTGTCCATGTTTGTCTCGTTGAATGGCGTAGACTTTTTGGATACAGGGCTTTCGTTCACGTTTGTGGAGCACATTCAAGTATCTGTCTTCCAACCCATTGGTGGCCCACGTGAAGGTGGCACAAAGCTCAGCATTGAGTTGTTGCAGCAACCAAACTGTTCGTTACTCGCTTGTCGGTTCAATGACGATGCGTTTGCCCTGGCAAAGCTGACCTCCAGAACAACGGTTCTGTGCGAGACTCCTCCCCAACAATATGAGCAAGCCGTCAATGTCAGTGTGGAGTGCGATTCAGAGACTTTGGTGCAATTGGATCGTCCGTTTTCGTATTATGAACAGCCTGTGCTTCAAGAACTATGGCCGACCGGTGGTTCTGCAAGTGTCGGCTCCCTGCTAAGCTTGTTTGGCTCCGATTTCCAACCGCTTGATAGCAGATACGCCGTCATGCGGTGTCGCTTTGACCATCAAACCGTTGTGGACGCACTTGCTGTGAGTGAGAATGAGATACAGTGTGCCTTTCCATCATTACGGATCGACGGCCAGTCACGACGCTCCATCTCCGTTGAATTTGCATTGAATGGAGTGGATTTTGGCGCTCAAATGCTTCTGTACAAGCTCTTGCCCGTGGCGCAGCTCACGAAAATCTCTCCGAGCGATATGCTGGTCAAGCAACGCAGCGTCGTGCGTGTCTTTGGTCATGGATTTGTTTCTTCTCACTCGCTTGTGTGTCGTTTGGGGGTCTCTTTTGAGTCAGCGGCAGTTTATGTCGCTTCCGATATGGTGGAATGTGAACTCCCGTCGGTGGATCTTCCAAGCCGTTTGCTGCTGACAGTTGCCAATAACGGCATGGAGTTTTCGAGTGAAGAAACCTTTGTCACTTTCCACGCGCTACCAGAACTCTTGAGTGTGTCTCCGAGAGTGGGATCGCTCTTTGGCGAAGGGATCGCGATTGTACAAGGCGTTGGGTTCTTTGAAACAAACCATGTCAAGTGTTTGTACACAGCCGTTGACGACCAAACAATGGTTCAATCGGCTGCTCTTGTGCTGTCAAACTCTCAAGTTGCCTGCGAAATCCCATCGATGGTGACTAGTGCATCACGCCAATTCGATCATGTGACCCAAGTAAAACTCTCAGTGGTGTGGGTTGACTCAACCTCCATGCAAGGATCCACGCTAACTCCTCTCGACTTCACGTTCATTGCTCCAATCTGGCAACTCCATGTCACTCCACCACGAATATTCGTGAACAAGAGCACCGAGTTAGTGCTAAGCGGAGATGAATCAGCAAGCATGGACTTGGTCACTGGTTGTCTTCTTGAATCAAGTGCCAAGGATATGATGATCACAGTCAACGCATCTTTCCACGGACCGAATGAGATCCATTGCCAAGTCTTGGTGAACAACCTTGGCACGTTTGTGCTCTATCCGCTTTTTGGTGGCGATCGAGTCGCTTACTCCGAGCAACTGGTTGTTGTTGAGGTCATTGCCGCAATAAACGCCGAGAGCTTTGATCCATCTTCGGGTCCAACACGTGGAGGTACTGCGGTCATCATGAAGGGCCAGAATTTCAGGTTCTTTGATGACTTGATGTGCTTCTTCGGCACCAATTGGGTGCCTGCAGTGGTCGTCGATGATGTCACGCTGCTATGTGAGTCACCAAAGGCTTCCGCACCAGGTCAGGTGGCTGTATCGATCGGCCAGGAGCAAAGCATGATCACATTGTCCTCCATGTTTGAATACCTTCCGAACGAAGCGATCCTATCAATCTTTCCACGCCAAGTCAACGAACTCGAATCGACCGCGCTTGTTGTCCATGGCGAAAACTTTGTCATTGGTCCATTGCCATCCATCATCCAATGCCTGTTTGGTGATTCGGTGATGGTTGCTGCCACGGTCGTGTCTTCTTCGGAAGTGCTCTGCGATCCGGTGGCTTTGAAACGAGGTCAATATCCAGTGAGCATCGCCTTGGGAAATGTGCTATCGTCGACAACACGACCAATTGTGAACTCAACTTTGACGCTGATGTCTATACCAAGAGTCTTTCTGGTTGCTTCCAATCTGAAGCGGTCTCTTGTGAATATCAGCCAAGAGATTGAGATTCTTGGCGAAGGTTTCCCGGTGGTCGCTGTGGCTGATGGGATCACCGTCAAGTGCCGATTTGGTGGTGATTTGTTTGAGACTCCGGGACGCATTGTTTCACCAACCAGAGCTATTTGTTGGACGCCGTTGGTGGAAGAAGCGATTGTGTTGACTCTGTCGCTTGCGATTCTGCAACATGGCTTCTCGATTCAAAGCAATGAGATTCTGTTTGCATTTGTCAAGCCAGTCCGCTTACTGAGTGTCCATCCGTCGATTGGTTTCACGAACGGAGCCTTGAGTTTGATCATCACAACGGACCCTCTCACGATCCAGGACGGGTCTCTTTGGTGTGTGTTTGGCGAAAACCTTCGCACTGTGGCGGTTAAAACAACCATAACGACTGTTGAATGCCAGACGCCCGCGATGCCGCCATCGCTAGTTAGGGTCAGCCTCGCAGGAGATACGCAACTGACTCCGGAAGGATCAGGAGTACTGTTTGAGGTGGTGCCAGAAATCGTCAAGCTCAGCGTGAACCCGACCTCTGGAGCAACCACTGGTAATACCCAAGTGGTCATGACGATTGATTCTTCTTCGACCACAACGTGGCCAACTCTGCATGAACAGGAGGTGTATTGCAGGTTTGGAACTGTGGTTCAGTCTGCACAGGTTGTTTCGTCGACGCAATTTCTCTGTTCGACCCCACCGCTGGCAGCAGGGTTTGTCACTCCTGCGATTTCTTTCAACGCCATTGAATTCGTTGAAAGCGATTCGATGTTTCAGTATGTGTCGCAATTGCAGTTGATTTCAGTGGCTCCTGGGGCTGGGATCATCCATGGAGGCACTCGATTGAGTGTTCGAGTGGCAGGTTTAACCGACGGGACGGTGTATATGTGCCACTTTGAGTCATCCTGGTGGAGTGAGAGTACCACAGCATCCGTCGTCTCCAGTGAAGAAGTCGTCTGCTTCACCCCATCCGTGAAAGCGAGCTCCACAGTTCAACTCAGTCTTGTGCAGCAAACAAATCGGGAACGCGCAAGCGAGAATTCTCTGTCATTCGAATTCCAGGATGAGATTTACGTGTCGTCCGTCACACCAAACTGGATCCCAGAGAGTGGCAACAACCTGGTTCGTTTGTTTGGCGCCACGTTTGATTCAGAGAACCCCACTTATGTCAAATTTGGCCAAGAGAGAGTGGTCGCGTGTATGCCCGTTGACGCGAGCCTCATCGAGTGTCTTTCTCCAGCTTTGGCACCCGGAAACGCCTCGATGGAAGTGTCTCGCAACAATCAGGACTTTTTGCCGATGAACATGACCCTTGCCGTATATGAACAACTTGGAGTGTACTCGGTTAGTCCAAAGCGTGGGCCGGTGTCAGGCTTTACTCCGATCCAAGTGCTGGGAGCAGGATTTGTGAATTCGTCGTTACTGTGCTGTCGTTTTGGATCGCAAATGGTGCCAGCGACGTACAAAACACGCAATGAAATCGAGTGTTCCTCTCCTGTTTGGTTGAATCAAGCGCAAGATGAAGAAGCGATGGCGACTGTTCCTGTGGAAGTGAGTAATGATGGCGAAACGTTCTTTCACGCCAGTGACGCTACGTTCTCTTTCGACGAGTTGCCAGAAGTTTTGTCGATCGATCCATTTGCACTGACTGGAAGCGTCACGGGCGGAACCAAAATCACGCTACACGGCAAGTTCATCGATGACCTGGACTATCAGTGTGCGTTTGGCTCCATCTATGTCCACTCGGAGAGGCTTGGTCAAGATATACTTCAGTGTGTTTCGCCACGAGTGATGGCGCCCACAACACTGCCTCTCTCACTAGGGATTGACTTCCAGATCATTGCTGCTCTTCCTTGGAGTTTTGCATTTCATGCCCCACCAGTGCTGCTTTCCGTGTCCCCAGCGATGCTTAAGACAGATGGAGGTGAGGTCGTGACAGTTCATGGAACCAATTTCATTGCATCAGAGTCTCTTCGATGCCGCTTTGGAGAGCATTCCATTGTTGAAGCCTCGCTTGTCTCATCCACCATGGTCACTTGCACAAGTCCAAGCCATGGGAGTGGGTTCGCGGTCGTTGCGTTGTCCATCAATGGCCAGGATTTCACAGACAACTCGGTGGTTGTATATTATCAAGATGCGTTGGACTTCATCAACGTTACCCCAGTTTTTGTTGCGAGCAGTGGAGGGTCTCGTCTGGAAGTCGTTACAACTCTTTCCGACGACGAGTACGCCACCTATGAATGCGTTTTTGAAGCCAACCAGCAAGTCAAAAGGATACCGGCCACAAGAGTCAATGCCACAAGTCTCGAATGTTGGACTCCTACTTGGCCCATTGGACGAGTGCTACTCTCAGTGCTGTTGAATGGACAGATTCGGCTTCCGAACACGGTGGTGTTGCAAGTGCAGAAGAGTCCGGTGATTCTGATGGTCACGCCGTCGCATGGACCAATCACACAAAAAACTAAAGTACATATTTCGCTGGAAGATGTGACCGTCATTGATGCGGATACAATGCCAACGGCATGTGTGATCGGAGATCCGGATGCAAGTCTTGTTCCGGCTGAGCTGGATCTTTTGAAAGGAACTGTTTTGTGCGACATCCCGCCTGGTTCTTTGCTGGATGCAGGTGCCACAGTAGATGTGTCGCTTCAACTGAACAATGGACTCGTCTCCAATGCATTCACTTTCTCGTACGATCCTCCTATCGAAATCCAACAAGTCACGACGACAGTGCTTCCTGAAAATGGGGCTTTGTACCTGTCAGTCTCTGGGAAGAACTTTGTTGATACACCCGAACTGGTGTGTCGCTTTGGCCACGCCGAATCGTCCATCAAGGCGCAGTTTCTGGATGAAACTCGAGTGAATTGCCTAGTGCCACCTCATGCACCAGCTCAGTTAGAGTTGGCGATAAGCAACAACGGTCAAGATTTCGTCAAGGCCGAGTCGGTGCTGCTGGTTGAGCCGGAAGTGTTCATCGACTCCATCTCACCAACCTCTGGTCCGGTCACAGGCTCCACGAACGTGATGGTTTCCACACGTGGCATGGAATTCATCGAGTTTGAAGGTAGAACCGTGTTTTGTTCCTTTGGCGGCAATGAAGTTCCAGCGACAATGCTGGGTGACGACACTCTGAACCAGTGGCTGTGCAAAACGCTTCCCGTTGATGCTGTGTCGACGGTAGAAGTGCAGGTCTTCATGCGTGCGCAGGGTTTCGAAGAGAAGATCTTCGCCAAGAGTGCTACTTTAGTGCTTTTCGAGTTCTTTGGACCTCCCGTTTTGATATCGATGACGCCCAACCGTGGAAACGCGGTCATGAAAACCATCATCACTATCCAAGGAAGTGGTTTTACGAACCGACCCATGAGTGCTCGCTTCAGTGCATCAGATGATACCATGCGTGAGAGAGTAGAGAACCGTGAAGTTTTTGCACCTGTTGAGTTCGTGTCCTCGACGGAGATTGCTGTGGCTGTTCCGCTTCACCCAATGGAGTTGACAAACCATGAAGCCTTGTTGCCGGTTGCAGTCTCCATTACACTGAACGACGTGGATTTCTCCAACAAACTGTTGTTTGTGTATTCTCCGCGTCCAGTGGTTGAATCAGTGTTTCCGACCACGATTTTTGTCTCGGAACAAGTGGTTTTAGAGATCCGAGGCAGACACTTCGACGAGATCCATCGAGAATCGACATGGTGCCGCGTGGGAAGTGCGGTAAGCCAAGCCACATGGCTTTCGCCAAGCATCATTCAATGTCAATCTCCTGCGCTTGTGGAAGGTGTCTACAACCTCAGCGTGAGCTTGAACGATCAAGACTTTGTCGATGACGGATTGGCTCTGGTGTACCTTGAAAAGCTGCGATTGACAAGTGTGCATCCGCCTCTGGGACCACGTGCAGGAAATACTCGAGTGGTTTTGTTTGGAACAAATCTTGTTCAAACGAGTACCTTGTTTTGTGGGTTTGGACCTCTGAAAACGATAGCCAAAATGCTTAATGACTCGGTCGTGGAATGTGCCAGCGCGGCTTCTTCAAGCGAGGGAACTGTTCAGCTCGCTTTGTATCTCGAGTCAGATTCTTTGGCGCCTGCGAGTGACTCGCTGCAGTTTCAATACTATTCCAATGCTGTGATCAGGGATATCAACCCGAAATGGATTTCCTTGAGCTACAACACCTCTGTGGTACAGTTGCGGGGAGCAAACTTTATTGATTCGCCTTTGCTGTCATGCCAGATCGCAGACAGTGTCATTCCAGCCCAATTTGTGAGTTCTTCGTTGGTACAGTGCCCGATTGGAACCCTGGCAGCAAGAACCACCATGGATCGAACCAGGGGAGAACAACTCTACGAGTTGAGTGTGGAAGTGTCGAACAATGGCATTGATTTCACCAACAGCAATCTGCATCTGATTGTACAACCGAAACTCAGACTGTTCTCGATCGAGCCCTCGCGGGGGTCCGTGAATCTGAACAATTTGGTGACAATTCGAGGATCAGGTTTTCAAGCAGGAAACCACTTTACCTGCTTGATCGGAGAATCTGCGAGTGTCGAAGCTACCTACAGGTCTTCAGAGGCGATTGAATGCTTACTGCCCACCGTCACTTCGGTTCGTTCAGTGGAGATCCGTGTCAGCAATAACGACGTGGAGTTTACCAACGAAGCGCTGATCTTTCACTATGAAGAAGCACCCGTTGTGTACTCGGTCACGCCCCACTCGGGTCCACTGACGGGTGGAACTCCAGTCACCGCGTTTGGACGAGGCTTTCGAAACTCAACGGACCTGTTTTGTATGTTTGCATCTGTGGCCGTCCCCGCCGTGTATGTGAATCCTTCACAAGTGAATTGCACGACTCCTCCGTTTCTTCTTGACAAGCCATCTGGAGTGGCTCTTCGGGTGGAAAGCTTTCGAGCACCAAATGGCGCGTCGCTGTTCCCACTAGCCAACACATTCTCTGACGCCATGTTTTACTACACACGGCTACCACGTGTGACCAAACTAGAACCTGAAGGTGGCCCGTTTACAGGCGGCACCACACTTCATATTCATGCTGAAGGTGTGGGTAACCTGGACCAAGTGTGGTGCAAGTTTAACGACATTATTGTTCAGGCACACGTCATCGCCGACAGTCTTGTCGAGTGTGTGACACCCGTAATGTCTATCGGTCGAGTCTCAGTCGAGGTGTCCACCAACCAAGTGGACTCTTCGCGTTCGTTGTTGGAGTTTCATGCATTTGCGATCTCTGAGTTGCTCGAGATTGAACCAAAGTTTGGTGCTTCGACTGGTGGAACTCGACTCTCCGTTCGAGGTCAACAATTCAATGAATCACTGGCCATGCAGTGCACTTTCGGCGATGGAATCACCATGATAAAGACCCCTGCGACGTTTATGAGTCCCGAGCAAGTCGAATGTGATACTCCGCCAATGGACCCGG
The DNA here is from genome assembly GCA_027475765.1 of Paralagenidium karlingii. Lineage (NCBI taxonomy): Eukaryota > Oomycota > Peronosporomycetes > Paralagenidium > Paralagenidium karlingii. The sequence goes on from JAMFLO010000018.1 coordinate 76,369, forward strand.
TGCAAGAAGTCCAGGAGATCTCGATCGTCTCTCGCGCTGCTCAACGAGAGATCCAGGCAGTGCAGATTGTGGCTCCTCCCGAGGAACCAGAAGTTCAGTTGGTCACAACTAAAGGCTGGGGGTTCTCACCAGAAGTACAGCAGATCGATCTGCTTCATGCTTCGGCCACCGATGAGTCTCTGCAGATCTCGACTAGCTGCGACTACCAACCGGAAATGCAGCGTGTACTGATGACTTTGACCACGCAAACACCAGAAGTTCAACGAATCTCAACATCGGCGAGCTCCACGATCAGTGGGAGCTTCCAGTTGAATGTGTTTGGCCTGCCGACGACATCCATCGCATACAATGCGCCTGCTTCGACAGTTCAACAGAATCTGATTGATGCGACTCTCGGTGCTCACACGTTTACGGTGACCAGGAATGGCCCCCTGGCAGGAGGAGTTCAGGCTTATTCATGGGACGTGACCTTCACATCCGACTCAGGACCCCAACCATTGATCACACTCAAGTCGAACGCGTTGACTGGCACTGGTGCCACTGTTTCCATTGTGCGTCTTCGCAGTGGAACACTTGCCGAGGTTCAGACCATCTCGGTGTACGGTTCTTCTCTCGCAGGCGTGACAGATTCATTTCAATTGAGTTACCAAGGCATGAGCGTGGCTGTGAGTATTCAAGCGACTGCCAGTATAATGCAGTCCAAGCTGAGCACCATCAACGCTCTTGGAACCATTTCCGTTGCACTTCGGAAGAGCGTCGTCGGGTTCACGGATCTATACGAATGGGATGTCAAGTTCTTGTCACGAGCCCAGCCCATTGATCTTTTGCAAATCAGTGTGCAAACGGTCGGTGTGTATGGTCGGGTCGTGAGAACTGTTACTGGCACGCAACCAACTCCCAAAGGGGTCTTCGCTCTCACCCTCGGAGCAGAGACTACGCCTCAATTGGCCTGGAATGCAGATGTCTCGGTGATCAAGGATGCATTGGAAGCATTTATGGCTGTTCAAGTAGTGATCGTGCAGGAAGAAACGAATCCAGCGTATTTGCGAAGTCTTCTGATCAATTTCCCTGCCATCAACGGCGACATGCCGACCCTCGTGCCCAATTACCAAGCTGCCAATCTGGGTGGCACCTTTGGTGATCTTCTGTCAACTCTATCACTTGGCTTAGACTTGAGTGTGCAAGCGATCCTGGACGGAAAACGATTGGGGGGAACGTTTGACATGACCAATCCAACCACTGGAAGCCATGTCGCCGTGTCGGTGGATGCTGATTGTCCCACGTTACTAGCGGCTCTAGGAGCAGGAAGCAGTTGTAAGCTGGAAGGTCCCGGGCTGAGTGGCGAGCGGCGGTGGACCGTTGTGTTCAGCCCGTCTTTCGTGACGCAGCATGCTGTACAAGTCGCCAATACTGGAATGACTGGAGTGAATCCAAAGGTGGCGGTCAAGTCCACTACAATTGGCGATCGCCAGGAAGTTCAACAGATCGCACTTTCTCTGACCAATGCAGCCGATGTACATCGTGTCAAGCTGTCCAGCCGTGGACGACTCTGGGAGATTCAATCCATCTCGGTGCTATCATCCACCAATCCATCGTTACTCACAGGTACTTTCCAATTGGCGTACGGCAGCAATCTGGTCACCATCCCGTTGCCGCCAGATGTCACCACGGATGGTCTCACCGTCGCGCTCAAACAGCTCAACTTCACCCAAGTAACGGTGAATCGACAAGCTACAACGCAGACCGGAGGTTATACGGGTTACCAGTGGGATGTGACGTTCTTTGTTGCAGGAGATATCCCCAATCCAACGATTGTATCGAGTCTAGCAGGCGCATCAACAATCACCAATGTTGTCGAGACCCATAAAGGTGTGACTTGCGAAGTGCAGAACATTACGCTGAGCAAGACTCTAGGCACTTCCACCGGTAGTTTTCGCCTCTCGTATGGAGGGATTCAGACTGGTGACATCGACCTCGACGCTGATGCTTCTCAAGTTCAACAAGCGCTACAGAGTTTGTCGTCCATGGATCTTGTGAACGTGACCCTCGTGAAACCCAACTCCGAAGGTGGAAGCACGTGGACCGTCACGTTCCCTTTGCAAGCTGGGGACTTGGCTGAGATGAAAGTGACTTCGCTCACCTCTGTGGGCACAAGCCGGGTCTCGATGCGTGTCAACGAAGTGGTGAAAGGACGCATCAATGGCATCTCTGGTAACTTTGTGGTGGGCTACTCGGGTAAAACAGTGTCTATAGCTGCAAGCTCCACCGCGTCTCAGCTACAAAGCGCACTGTCGGGACTGTCGACTCTTTCAGGACAAACCATCCAAGTGTCTAGTGTTCTCAGTGACAAACTAGGTGGCCAGACGTGGGATGTCACTTTTGCGTCTTTTATGCCAACGAGCTTGCTCACCATCGACACCACGACGACCGTGGGGGATGCCGTCGCTGGAAGTGTGACATGGCTGCAACATGCGACCCAGACCGAAGTGCAAGTTGTCTCGACATCCAGTCCAGGAGCTGGAACTATCACAGGAACTTTTTTTCTCGCCTACGGAGACGAAGAAACTGCGCCGATTGCTTACGCTGCAACGGCGACCCAGGTGCAAACTGCGCTGAATGCTCTGACAACCATAGGCACTGTTGCCGTGATCCGAACGAACGGTGCGACCACTGGCACGTATTCATGGACGGTCACCTTTACAGCGCCTGCTGTACATACGACACCTCTCATGCTGGTCGCTGGAGGAGCACAGACGACGTTGTTCTCGTCCATAAACGACGTGGTCATAACGGTGACGGAACTCGCAAAAACAAGTCTGACCGTGATCACCGGCAATATGACGATTTCGGACGGCACCGACAGTGCGACGGTGGTGTCAAACGCTACTGCGAGTGACATGAAGACTGCCTTGGAGAGTTTTGGATCGATTGATCAAGTCTCGGTCACTCGATCGGTCGTTGGTGGTGCCGCGTATGGCGTGTACTCATGGCGGATCACTTTTTCACGCTCCGGAGATGTTCCTTCGCTGACAGTTGACATCTCCCGGCTTGCCTCGACCGGTAGAATTGCCGCTGTGGTCACAACGGCGACCCAGGGCACACTCGCGTGCTGCGTGCAGGCCACAGATACGTTTGCGGTTGGTTACGGACCAACAAACGTGCCTTTGCCGGGTGTATTTTCAGTAGAGAAGAATTGGCAACTGGTGGTCACGAGCGTGGATTTGACGGCCATTCTTTCTCGAGGCGACTACATCGAAATCGGATCTGTCGTGTACCGAATTGATACGTGGCTTCCGTTCAATAGTACCGTTGTCCCATTGAGCACAACCTATCAGGATCGGACAGCTTCCGGGATACTGGGCTACCGCCAAGCAAAGACCCCGCTGTTGTCGGCCCTTGTGACACCAGACGCTTTGCAAAATGCACTAAGGGCACTCACCGTCGGTGCAGCAACGTCCTTGACTGTAACTCAAACTGATGCTCGAACCAACGGTGAGAGACAGTGGAGAATCACGTTTCCTGACCCCAATGGATATGGACTTGCCGTCCCCACCGTGAATGGCGATCCAGTCAGTGCAAATATCATCGTGCAAGCCAGCCAAGTTCAGCTGCGCGAAGCGGGTGAAGTTCGAATGATTTATGTGAATGCCAGCACTCCGATGACTGGCCAGTTTGCCATTTCCTGCGACGCTGGTCTGACTCAATCCAGCATCGACTGGAATGCTAGTTCCGATGCAATGCGACAGCTTCTCCAAGCGCCAGGGTGCTTCGAGAGTGTCCAGGTGCAGCGCCTTCGACTCGACCAATCCCCTTTTCCGTTGGGCGATGGCTATGGCTGGCTTGTGACGTTCATTTCTGATGCCGGGACCATCAAACCGTTGCAGTTTGATGTTTCAGGGATCAAGTGCCCTCTGAGAGCCAACCCTCAGGCTGGGTGGTTGTCAGTGACAGCGAGCTCCTCATCAAAGCTTGGCGGTACGTTCCAGCTGAGTTATGACAAAGTGCGTACCCAACCGATCCCGTTCAATGCTTCGCCCAGTCAAGTGCAGAGTGCCCTCAGTTTGATCTACGGCATCTCGGCTGTGACCGTGACCCGCTCCAATGCCGATAACAACAACGGCTACACTTGGTCCATCACGTTTGGCGCCCACCAAGCTGTTCACAGCGATGTGCCATTGTTGGAAGCAGACGCAGCTTCTTTGACAGGCACGAGACACTCGGTCACAGTCACTTCTGGTAGCAAACGTTCCTCACTACGTGGTACTTTCAAACTTGGACTGGGCACGACCTTCACGAACCCTCTGAGCGTCGATTGCTCTGCTGAACAGATTGAACAAGAGCTTGATCAACTATTGTCCGTTGGCACGGTGAAAGTCACACCCGATGCGACCGTCAAGCGTTTGTGGACGGTGGAGTTTGACTCGATCGACGGAAGCATCAATCTTCTTCAGTATGACATCTCTAGTGTCACGGGTGCGGATGTTTCGGTGCGAATTGAACGACTCCAACGAGGTTACAAGGCTGCAACGGGATCGTTCACCGTCTCCATTGGCGGGAACACGACTTTACCGATCCCATACTCGGCCTCAGCGATGCAGCTCAAAGCGCAGCTTGATTCGGTTCTACAAGAGAGTCTGATTCTTGTGAGTACCCAACAAGTGACGACACCCGTCGCGCCGTATCAGGTCGTCAAGCAGATCTGGCAGATAACGTTTGTGGCGATGAACAATTCGGATGCGTTTTGTTCCATCCCACTTGCTCAAGTGGATGTTAGTTCCGTCAAAGGAGTAGATGTCAAGACCTACAGCAGGTATGTCTCACGCGCATGCACCACGGTTCGCGTGCTTCTCAACGGCCATGATTTTGCGCAAAACTCACTACTTTTCCAGTCCATTCCGATCCCTTCCGTGACTTCGATTGCACCCGTGATGGGTCCTTCGGACGGTGGCACGCTTTTGCAAGTGTATGGCAACTTCTTCTTCCCAGCTCCTCGGTTGTTGTGTGTGTTCAGTGAATACGAAGCAGCAGCGACTTTCCACAGCAGCAATCATGTCACGTGTCGCGTCCCAAAGCAAGAAGCTGCTTCGGTGTTTGTGTTCATCAAGGCAACGGACCTGCGTCGACCACAAGAAATGGTGGTATCCCGTTCCAACGTGGTGTATCGCGTCTACGATCCTCCTGAGGAACTTGTGTTGTCTCCACTCCATGGACCCATTCGGGGTGGGACAGAGGTGACGATTGATTCGCAAGGGGGCTTTCTCGACACGTCCAATCTAATGTGTCGATTCACGGTGACGACCATGCAGCAACTGACGCCCGTGCCTTGGATTGTACCGGCCACGTTTGTGACTTCATCTAGAGCACGATGCACCATTCCTTTGCTCAATAGCTTCTTTGCGAAATCGGATCCGTTGTGGCAAATGAATGCTCAGACACGTGGGGTGTCTCTTGTCGAAGTGTCCAACAACGGCGTCGACTTCGATCAGATCACGGACGCTTTTCAACTTGTTCCACAGATGCAAATCTTGTCGTTGGATCCAATCCAGGGGCCAATCCGTGGAGGCACACGAGTTCGCGTGAACCACACGAGCGGTGAGTTTGCTGTCAGCCATTGCCGGTTTGGAGAATCCATGGCTGTGCCAGCGCAATTCCTGTCGAATCAAAGTGTCGTGTGCGTCACACCTGCCTTTGCGAGTAAACCAACCATTCTCAAGCTCCAAGTCACTTCCAGCTCTTTGCAGAATGAGGTCCAGAGCATCTCGACAACTGCAGCAACCGGTGCGATCATCAGTGGATTCTTTGTGTTATCGCTGAATGGTATGCAATCCAAACCGATTGCATGTGACGCTGCTGCCACTGGCACAAACGGTCAATCAATGCAAGAGATCCTCGAGCTGTTTGCCACAGTGCATGTGGCTTCGATCACTCGAACTGGACCAAGTGTACTCAATGGATTCACGTGGACCATCACATTCACGCGAGCAAGCGGAAATCTCCCTCAACTTCAAGCAAGTAATCTTCTATTGCAGGGCGACGGCGCCGATGTGTTTGTGCAGACCGTAAGCGATGGACCGGACAAAGTGATCACCCAGGAAATCCAGCGGTTTGCTATCACCCAGAGCAACTTGAAGCTACCCGTGGCCACCATTCAGCTTCCCATCGTGACTCAGACGTTCCAAATCCAACGCGTTCTCATCAGCTCAAGTGACATCCTGTCGGGTACATTTGCCATTGATTACATCGGCATCCCATCGAGCGCGCTAGCGTGGAATATCGCTGCGCAAGATTTGGTGGAAGCGCTGTCGATTGTACCCGGTATTGGCACCATTTCCGTTTCACGCACGAGGAATGTGAACCTCCATGGCTTTCACTGGGACATCACTTTCTTGGATTCCATTTCGTCGCGGCCCTTGCTGGTGCTACAAACGGGCAACTTGGTTTCTTCAAGTGCCATCACATCCAACGTTGCTATCATGCAAGTTGGATCCATGAAGCTTGGCGGAACTTTTGTCGTCGGAATCACCGGGGGTAGCTCCACAACGGTACCATTTGGTATCGATGCCGCATCGCTCACCACCACCATGACGCAAACTCTGCACACAAGTGCAGTCTCTTCCAGCAAGGTTGTCACTTCCAGCTTGATCACGTGGAGCGTGACGTTTCCCATGTTTGATGGTACGGCTGATCTGGTTTACGTGAATGGCGGGTCCATCACTGGAACGTCGGGCATGAGTGTGGTGGCCGACACTTCCAGAAGCAAACAAATAGTCGGAACGTTTGCGTTGACGATCGCTTCGGTCAAGACCAAAGATTTGTCCATCGGCATCTCAACTGCTTCGCTGCAAACCGAATTGCGTGCGCTTGCTGTGCCGTGGGCGGCTTCCATTCAGGTGAACCAAGTACTCCCCACCACTGACCTGGGTGTGGCCTGGGAGATCGTATATCCAGAACTTGCCGGCAACGTTGCCGATCTCGCGTTGGATATTTCAAAACTCACTGGGAATCAACTTGGTACGAACATCACCACGGTGCAAGATGGCAACTATGCTGCACTGGGTGGAACTTTTACAGTGAAGACCACCACCAAGCTGACCAACCCGTTGGCGTACAATGCGGCCACTTCGACTGTGCAGACGGAACTGGTGACGCTGTTGGGAACAAATGTGGCGTCGATCACGACGAATGTGCTTGCCAATGGTTTCAACTGGTTGGTCACCTTCTCCCAAGCGATTTCACCCTCCATCCTTTCGCAGGTGATCGGGTTGTCCCAATTGACTGGCACCGACGCGCGTTTACAAGTGAGCACCGTGCAGATGGGTCAGGCACTGACGGTAACGGTTCAGTTGAGTACCAATGGTCTGGATTTTGACGCTGCAGCGACTTCGTCTGGTGTCTTTACATATGTGAATCCTGTTGAAGTGGTGACGATGACTCCAGTTCGAGGTCCACAAGATGGCAACACCAAAGTCACGATCACGTTGAGCGGTGCATACACGTTTCCAAAGGTGTACTGCCAGTTTGGCGACCAGCAAGTTACTGGCCAAGTGCTTTCGTCCACCCAGATCGCATGCATGAGTCCAGCTATCATCACACACTCTCTGCCTTTTACAGTGGGTGTGTCAATCAGCTCCAACCGGTACGATTATGATGTCGTCGCTGGAGACTTTGTGTACGAGAGTTCTGCCACGGACACACTTCGCCTGGTTCCACTGAATGGCCCGACAAGAGGTGGCACACTCGTGTTCCTGTACGGCAAGTCGTTTGACAGCGACATCGTCTACCGATGCCGCTTCAAGACCTCGAGCATTGTCATCGCAGAGTTTGTGAACGCGACCCATCTGGGCTGCCGCTCGCCATCCACTTCGACCGCGGGTTGGGTGCCGGTCGAATACTCTTCGAACGGACTGGATTATTCCTCTTCGGGGCTCTCTTTCCACTACGAGAGCCCGTTGTTTGTGACTCGAATTCATCCCGTCGGTGGAGATATTCAAGGCGGAAACTCGGTTGATGTGATTGGCGGGGATTTCACGCAAAGTGCTTCTCCTGTGTACTGCCGGTTTGGTGTTTCCGCGGTGGATGCCGTGGTGTTGTCGTCGACGAATCTGCGTTGCAAGGCACCGGTGTTGACGCCAGTCCAAGAAGTCCAGCGGGTTCAGATTCATGGCTCGTCTTTTGTACCGGAAGTGCAACGCATTAGCATCTCGGCCAATGCACTTGCTCCAACAGTGCAGCAAGTTCGAGTCACAGGCGATCCAGTGGTGCCAGAGATCCAAGAAATCAAGATCTCTGGGGATGACATTGGCGAGATTCAAACCATTCAGTTAACTTCCCAGTCGTTTTCAGGAGAAACGGTGTCGTTCAAGACGCGCATCTCTGGGGTTGTCAATGAGATCCAAGTGATCCGACTCACGGCAAGCAGCTTTCTCGGTGGAATGTTTAAACTCGTGTTTGAGCACCAGGAAACAATTCCTCTGGTGTCGTATGCGACGGCATTGGAAATGAAAACTGCTCTGGAGCAACTGGGGGATGTTGGCACCGTTCAAGTCACCAGAACGGTTTTGGATCTTGCCACGGGTTCGTGTGCTTGGCAAGTGGAGTTTTTGGATCGCACGGGGGATATTGAACTGATTCAACCAACGAATTTGACCCTGTTTGACTCTGGATCCCACGATTTGGTTCTCGATAGTTTCGAGCTGGTGAAGGGGCAAGGCAGTACCTTGTTTGGATCTTTCCAACTGGCGATTGATGGAGTTCTTCGCACAGGTGCGATCAATTATGATGCCGACGAGGCGTCGATGAAGAGTATCCTGGAGAGTACTTTGACACCTGAAATCGTTCGTGTCACTCGAAGTGCTCGACTGTTGAACCATGCATACGAATGGATCGTCTCGTTTGGTGGAGTTCCGGACCACACGCGAACTTTCACGGTGGCAAGTGTGGCCAGACTGGCTAGTGGCAGTGGCCTGGTCGATGTCACCTTGCTCAACAGTGGCAAGGTCAGCGAGATTCAACAAGTGTCCACGTCGTTGACTAGCGGCACTTTTGTGTGCAAACTTGGATCGGCGACCTCATCGGCAATCGCCTTCGATGCGACCGCTACAGCTTTCCAGATGGCTCTTTCCAGACAACAATTTGGCAAAACACTTGTCTCTGGAAACAGCAAGGGCCCCTGGCGTATCACGTTTGTGGAAATGGCTGGAAACCTTGCCATGATGGATTGCGGTGCGCAGCAGACAGTGGCGGAGGTTAATGCAGGCAACGGTATCGGTCTAGGCGGCACTTTTGCCTTGGGCTTTGGCAACAAGTGGACCTCAGGTTTAGCCATCACTGCGCTGGCAAGTGTCGTCAAAGCAGCGGTGACTACACTTGATCCATCTTTTGCGAGTGTCGTTGTGACTTCCTCGGCCACAGGGGCAAATGGTGCGCTTTCATGGAATCTCTCGTTCCCGAGCACCATGGGTGACGTGCCAGTTCTCAAGTGCGATGGGAGTCTGCTGACAGGCCAAAACGCCGTGGTGGCTGTACAAGAAATGCAAAAAGGCAATGAAGCTGCAGGTCAGATGGTGTTCAGTCTGAATGGATCGACGGCGCTCGCTGTTTCCCTTCAAGCGTCAGGGTCAGATATTGCTCAAGCCTTGTCGTCCATTGCTGCTTTGAGCACCACCAGCATCACCGTAACAAAAGCAGCCCAAGCACTCACCGCCAAAGGAACTCAGTTCCAAGTGACCTTTGCTCCAAGTCTTGGGAACCTGCCTTTACTTGGGCTGACTCTTCAAGTGACTGGCGGGCAGAAAGTCGTGGCGTCGGTGACTACTGTTCAGAATGGAACGCAACCCATCGCTGGACAGTTTCGGCTGGTTTATGCGACCCGCCAGACGCCATTGATGCCATGGAACGTATCTGCCGAAGAAATGCAACGGTCACTGCGGTTTCTCCAGACCATTCCACAGGTGCTGCAGGGACCAGGCTTACTGGTGACTCGGGCACCGATTGCAAGCAGCGGAGGTATTCTGTATACGATCACGTTCCCTCTTGGACTGGACGTTCCATCTAGATTGCTACAAGCCAACTATGCAGACACATTGACTGGATCCAACGCTCAAGTTCAGATCTCTCTGGTTGCCACGGAGACGATTGCGCTCAAGGGGAGTTTCCAGGTGACGTACAATGGCCAAACAACTGGTGTGCTCACGACGACCACCAACGCGACGGCTCTCGAAAGTGCACTGGAGAGCCTGACTTCTGTGATCGGAGATGTCTCGGTGACGCGAACGGATCACGCCCCCAATGACGTTGTCTGGGATGTCACGTTCTTGTCTTTGAAAAACGCGTTTGCATCGGTGATGCTGTCGGTGACAGCTCCAGTACTTGAGGGAACCAACGTGAAGGCAGCCGTTACGTCACTGACGCTAGGATTTCACAATGCGATCCAAGTGATTGCAATGTATGCGCCACTGACCCTCGCCAGTGTCTCGTTCCAAGTCAACTGGAATGGCTTCACAACCACAAAGACCTTGTTGTCGTCTTCCGCAACAGCGGCGGCATTTCAAGATGCGTTGAGTACTCTCACGGGCATCGGAACGCTTCGTGTGGAGCGATATGTTTCCCAGACAGGTGTCGGGTACACCTGGATGGTTCTGTTTCAAGAGTTCACGGGAGCAGTTCCTGCCTTCACCGTGACCTTGCTCGACCCTTCTCCAGCTGGATTCGTTGTCAACATCCAGTCAGCGGCATCCACCACAGTGCCACTTACGGGAACTTTCACGTTGCAGTACAACCAGAAATGTGCAGAGTTGACCTTTGGTGCTTATTGCCAGCCCGCCATCACGTCACCGATGAGTGCGACTGTGAGCGCGTCGACGTTAGGGCTCGAATTATCACTTTTGCCTGGTCTTGAAGCCGTGGTTGTCACCCAGACGATCAACTTGCCAGGTTCCCAGCTTTATGAATGGGAGGTTACTTTTGCCGAGTCGTATGGAAGTCCGTCGTTGTTGATCATGGATGGGGCCAACTTGAAAGGAAGTGGCGTCACGTCTGGAGTTGTCCAGAGACAAAAAGGAATCGGACTCTCGGGCGCACAAGTTGCCGTCGAAGTGTCTTCGAACGGCGTCGATTTCTCGTCAAGTGGTGTTGTGTACAAGTACTCTCGTTCCATCGAAGTGTACGAGTTATCGCCCAACCACGGACCAGACGTCGGCGGCACGGAAGTGGTGGTACGAGGACTCAACTTCTTAAACTCCTCCACGCTTCGCTGCAAGTTTGGTGATACGGTGATTGCCTCTGTGAATTACATCAATGCGACCCATTTGATTTGCATCTCGCCGAGCCTGGACGCTGCGCAGCAGGTACCCGTCGAGGTCTCGAACTATGGGCTTCTCAACGACCCGTTGGCGAATGCCATTTTCAGCTCTAGCCGCGTCTTGTTCAGCGTCGACCCACCACTTGTGATTGATGATGTGTTTCCGTCGCTGGGACCCGTGACGGGCAACTTCACGGTGAAAATCACGGGCGGAGTGTTCAAAAAGTATCACGACTTTCGTTGTAAATTCGGTCAAGTCGTGTCACCAGCCAAATGGAAAAGCTATGAGGAGCTCGAGTGCACTGCCCCAGTGCATCGCGCAGGGGTTTACGCGCTGGAGATCACGACCAACAACCAGGATTACACCCACTTGAATCTGCCGTTTTTGTTTTACGCCGAACAAGCCATTCGCCGCATTGAGCCCGTATTCGGGCCAGCAACGCAAGGTGGCACGCGGGTCACCGTGTATGGATCCAACTTTGTCAATTCGTCACTGCTTGCGTGTCGCTTTGGTCAATTGATTTCACCGGCGACGTTTATCAACTCCCAAAAAGTCTACTGCTGGACTCCGCCACTGTCGGACTACACCGGAGGTTTGCAAGCTTCGCCGCTCAGCGAACACCGCAACGTGTTTGTGGATCCTTTTGTCGGCAGCGTCTATTTGTTTCCGACAGCCCATTTCTATCCGCAATACTTGTCGCGGCTGGTGACCGTCGAAGTCTCCAACAACCAGCAGGACTTTACGGTCAGTGGAGTCAACTTCCTGTACTATGCCGACCCCCAAGTCGATGGCGTCTTTCCGCCCAAAGCCTTTGATGTCGACGAACTAAGTCTGTTTGTTTCGGGCAAAAACTTCATCAACTCGACGCTTCTGGCCTGTCGTGTGGGGCTACAAGTGTTCAATGCCACTTTCCTCACGCCGAACATGTTGTTGTGTCTGGTGGCCAAGCCGTTGGCGTATGAAAACTGGCGAAATGACGCCAACTCCGTGCCGGCAAGCCATGCGTTTGTCGAAATGTCCAACAACGGACGTGACTTCACCAGCAATCACTTTGTGTTTGAGTTTTTGGGCTCGTGTCCGACCGGGTATTATTGTCCGAGAGAAACCCAGGGCGTTCAGATCGTGTGTCCACGTGGAACGTACTGTCCAGGAACGGGCAATCGCAACTTCACCATGTGTCCACGAGGCACGTACCAACCGAAAACAATGGCCTCGGCTTGCTTGCGGTGTCCTGTTGGGTTCCACTGCCCGTCGGTGGGCATGCATGTTCCACGAGTATGTCCAGCGGGATATGTGTGTGATCTGACTGGCATTGAGGAAGTCAAACAGCCATGTCCAGAGGGCCATTTCTGTCTAGAAGGCACAGCCACGACACTGACGACTTGCACCCAACAACGTCCAACTGCTATGCTGGTGGGGACCCAGTTCAGCACAGAGGAAAGCGATACCTTGCGCAAGCGGGTCAACCAGCAGCGACCGTTTGTGACGGTAGGTGCACGAAGAAGTGGCTGTTGGAACAACGAGACGGAAGATTTTGGCCTTCAAATCAGCACCAAGCCGAGCCGGTTTTGGATGGAAATTCGAACAGGTTACCCATTGTCCCCAGAGTCCATCTATGTGCCGACCAGAGGACGGTTCTGTCTGGACGATGCCTGTGTCAAAGTGGAAGACGATCAGTTGGGGTTTGTGGTCCAAGACGAACAATTCGACTATTCACTGCGCAATTTCCCACTGAGACGCCCGTTGGTGTGCCCCAAAGGGATGTATTGCCATGCAGGAACAGCTGGCAACGAACTGACCATGAAGAATTTCACCAATCCTCAACCATGTCTGGAAACCATGTACTGCCCCGAAGGAAGTGCTTCGCCGACCGGGTTTGGTGATTGTCCGGCTGGCTTTTATTGTCCGTTTGGCACACGCATTCCATGTCCGGCTGGGAGTTATTGCCCGACTCCAGGACTGTTTGCGCCCTTGCCTTGCTCGCCAGGTTCTTTCAATGGGATGATCGCACAGCGTAATTGTACTACTTGTCCAGTCGGGTACATTTGTCCAGGCTTTGGACGACTGTTACCTGCGGTGTGCCCTGCTGGATATGTGTGCAGCAAACCGGGGCTAGCAACACCAAATTCGCCATGTCCTGGAGGATTTTATTGCTTGCAGGGCACTGCGACCTCGGATGCGTTTCGAAACGACACTCGCCTTCGCCCGTATCCCTGTAAACCAGGCACTTATTGCATTAGCGGTGTAATCTCCGACGAAGTGGTACAAGGAGACTATCGTTACGCGCAGAATTGCACGGCAGGCTTTTACTGTGAATTGGCTTCCTCGAATCCCCATGGCACAGGATTGTGTCCACCAGGTTTCACGTGTCCGGCAGGCACTGCAGTGCCGATTCCAACGCCAAAGGGCAAGTTTACGGATCTGGAAGGCACCATTCTTGCTGCAGAGTGCGCTCCGGGTTACTACGCGCCGACCATTGAGTCCAAGACCTGTGTGGAATGCCCTCCTGGCACAAGCTGCGAGGATGATGGAATGTCTGAGCCCGCCGTGTGCCCTCCAGGTTCCTATCGAGGCACGCTTGCTGCAGATGGTATCTCGTGTTTACCGTGTCCTCAAGGCACTTGGTCCAAAAACTGGGAATTGCGAGGTCAAGAAGAATGCATGAGCTGTCCACCAGGTGTGGTGTGCCCGATTGATGGCATCACGTATCCATGTACAACGGCGGATCTTCCGCAAGTCTACAAACCGCTCAGTGAGAACCTCTCGTACGCCGAATGCCTGGGCAAAGGATCACATTTCTTCTACGGGGTATTGCTGGAACCCTGGATCGATGAGAAAGGCAATGGACCGCATTTCTTGCCGTATCGTCAAGGCAAATGCTATGAAAACAGTCAACCGTATGGATCCGTGTTGTACCAACGAGTAGCAGATTTCTATGGTCCATTGTATGAGCTCGAGACCGGGGTTCCGCATCAAGGGTACGGCGATATCAATCAATTGCCGGTGCCGACCATGTTTGACCGAGGTTCCTTGTACATCGACCTACCAGTGTCCCGAGTGTATGACTCGGCACGCAACTGTACGCGAGGCTTTTTCCACAACGGGTCGTGGTTTCCAGGAACTTGTGAGGCCGACTTGCTGTGTTACGTTCCATCAACGAACCTTGCGACCTCCCAAGCCCAACCGTGCCCTGAAGGATACGTCTGTGACTTTGCGACCACTGCGCAGGGTGCTTCATCGCATAAATGCCTACCAGGATACGTGTGCGGCTTGGGCACCACACCCGATCTGAATCTTGAATCCCCCAGAGGACAGCTGGCCGAACTCTGCCCCGCGACGCGGTTTTGCGGGGAAGGAACGGCCGAGTCCCAGAAAGACGTCAATCTTTGCCCGTCGCAGTACTTTTGCCCGACCGGAACCGCCAATCCATACACGGGTGAAATGGCCAACGACGCGTTGATCCGCAGATTGACGGCACAAGAAGCAAACCCATTTTTCAACGTTTCGTACACCAAATACATCACCGATGGCGACATTCGACTGGTCTCCGCCCACGATATGCGCTGTTTCAACGGCATTGACGACGACCTTCGTGAGATTTTCAACCTCCGCCGACGTGCCAAAGACCACGAGCTGATTGCCATGAACCGAGCCATTGAAAATGATTTGGCATGTGGAAGAGACCACAAATGGCGTCTTGTGCAACTCGCCATTGACCGCGAGGAATGCGATTGCGTCGCGCAAGTCAAGGTGGTGCACAAAGTGTATCAATTATGGAAGTGTACTTCGGCGATTGGTGACAAAGAGCCCACGACGGCACCTCAAGAAGTGTATGGCTGGCCACAAAGCATCAACACCCAGAAACAGTGCGTGTTCCAGAGCAATTACTCGAACGAAATCGTCAACTTGACCACGCTCGTCAACTCGACGGGCATGGACTTTCGTGTCTCGTGGACCGAGAACATGAAGTTTACGAAATACCAGAGCCTTCGAGACTATGTGCAGACCAAGTATGCGGATCAATATCGGCTGATTCCGTCGTTGACAACAGATATTGATCCGTTTCTCTTTGATTTGCATCATGCCGTGACGATGGTCGAGAATTATGGCGATGAAGCAGTGCAATTGGCCGCGTTTGCGGATACCAACGAGACACTGGTGCGCCTTGACACTTGTGAATGCGCGCGCCTCTTGAAATGTCCCAACGGCACGATCTCTGCGTTGGGCATGGACGATGTCTACGATTGCGTCAAGACCAGCACCGAAGTACTTCAGCGCATTGTGCCGATTCCTCCGGATCATCCGCGGCTCTTGGATGGAAAGGAGTACACCGAACTCTCCGGCACAGGTAAAGGTGTGGGCACGATCCACTTGGAACCGTTGGAGGTTGCCATCTTCACGATCAACGCGACCCAATTGTTTCGCAATCTCACGTACAAAGACCACTACCAGATCTCCGTGTACACTGACTGCAAACCGTGTCCACCGAGGTACAAATGCGATTTACGGGACTACCCGCCCGACTGTCAATACCCCAATAATGATAACACAACGGGTACGACACTCTATGACAATTGCATCGCGCAAGGCAAAGACGTGGACACTTGCCGCGCCATGCCGTTTTTTTGCAGTCGTCGGGACTTTGTCAAAGAGCTACCGGATGGAACCAAACAGCCGTGGAATCAACCTGGTTGCTGCACTTGTGAGCGCCATCAAATGCCGTATTACTTTGAAAACCCCCAAGCGGATCTAGGCTTTCCCGACAACAAGCACGGGTATATCCAATTCAGTGTCGAAGCTCTTGCTCGCACCAACATCACCGTGGTGTTGGAACTGATGCATGGACTATATCTGCGTCAGTTTTTGCAAGGATTCACTTCGGATGTGTTTGATTTGAACGTGTTCACTCCTTCGCGGGCCTCCTATTCCCCGGCCACGCCGTCCAGCTATACGTTTATCTCGGTGATCCACAAACCATTGTACGAGAACCTCATGCTTCCGTTGAATCTTCCTGAAAGTGCCCAACGCATCAACGGATCGCTCACGTACAAGTTCAAAGTGGAACCCACCATCTTGATCAATCGGTACTCCGATTTGTTTGTCGGCGACCCTACACTTGCGGCCAAACACGGGTTCATTCGCAACCGAGAACAAAACAGTGTAAGCAACGAGGTCAACTTGCCGACTTCATCGAGTACAGCCGCGAATGCGACCAGCAACGCCGCCAATTTTACCATTGCCAACGCCAATGACTCGCGTGTCGATACGACCGACAAGGTCGTGCTACCCAACGATTACTTCTTCGATCTATACCCCGTGTCGGACCCGTTGGAGAATGTGATTCGCACCGATGTGTGGTGGACCCGACAACTAGAAGATTACGAATTCATCGGACTTCCGTATTTCCCGTTCTTTTCCAATTGTCGTGGCTACGACTCCAATATTTTCATCGCCCAGCTGCTCGAGTCCCATCCTGACTGTGACTTGATCAAGTTCGACGACACCGTGGAAGTGAACCAATACCCGTGGAACAAGAAAATGACACCCAATGCAGACCGATGCAGCATCGAGTACACCGTCGAGGTCCAGAGTACTTCGGACCACACGACCATCGAGACCCGCGAGCGTGGTATCACACTGTTTTGCTCCTACGAAGAAAACCTTGAAGGTGGTGCCGAAAAAACCCGTTGGTATGAATCGACGACCGATACCGTGCTGTTTTACTTGTCAGAGGATCCGATTTCTCCCGATGACTTTGTGGCCCAACCGGATGATGGGGATCCGTGGGGGAGAACCAATGCCATCCAGGGACTGTTGAGTTCTACCAATCTGGTCGATGTCAGGATCGGTGCCCAAGGTGGCTACCCACTGGCCATTCCACAAGAAATGTACCTCAACCTCACATATTATCAAATGGACCCAGGCAAGAAACGCATCATCAAGGCAGAACTCAACTTTGGCCAGCTGTGCACCACCACGCGAAGCACCGAGATCCTCGCGAAAATGGCCAAAAAGAACATTTTCCCGTGCACCATCAACAAGGCTACGGATCGTCTGGCGTCCAAAGACTATCGTCTGCTGGTGTCTTGGGTGCCGCTGACTTGGTTGGAGCTAATCAATCAGTTTGCCTTCACCGTGGACGTCTACTTTGGGCTGTTCACTTTGGTCGGTTGCGTGTGCATCTTTCAGGCGGTGAGTTCGCTAGATATCTTCCCATCATGTGGAGCCTTGATATGAAGAATTGGCTCCCTGGCGGATGGATGGACAGATCACTGACTGAGTGACCATGTGTGTGTGTTTGTGTGCGGGGGGGGGGGGGGGGCTCAATAGATTCTCGTCTGGATCATTAATCGACTGTTCACCAAGATGAAGAAAGCCCCCAAGTTCCGCTTTCGTCTGCTTCTGAAAAACATTTCGGCCCCACCAGCGGCCGGCATGCTGCTCTCATTCGGACCTGCGGCGTTTGTCGCGTTGATTATCCATGGGTGGTGGCATGGGCTCGCGTCCAGCGATCCGGTGAACTTGCCCAATGCATGGACGATGGAATCTACCGCGGGCGATTGGTTGGACCAAGTAGCGTTGACCAAACAACGCATCCAGAAATACAAAGAGGGCCGCATTGGCATGTGCCTGGTGGTGGTGGGTCTCTACGTGATCGTGTCTTCGGCCAAATTGATGATCCCAGAGTCCACCGACAAACAATACGAGGACAATGCCTACAAAGAGATGGATTATGTCAACAAGACCATGCCCAGTGACCCGTTTGCGTTGGAAAAAGACGAAAAAGAAGTCGAACCGAGCGAGTTTTGGGACCCGGTCGGCTGGAAACGCAGCAGTTTTCTCATGTGCATACTGTTGTTCATGGCGACCATGTTGGTGTTTTGGGAGTTTTCGTATTCGGCGTATTTCACCGAGAACATTTACGTTGCGCTGGTGGGGTTCAAGGTACTCAAGGGCGTGATCGAGTTGTCGTTGGAGCATTTTCTATGTGAAAAGTTGCTGGTGTCGCCGTTTCGCGTGGTGCTGTCCATCACGGAGAACCTCATCGCCATGGGCACCACGGATTTCATCCATTACACCATGTTTTATTTCGTCAACCTGACCATGAAGATGCTCGAGCGGTTGTACTGGCTTCCGTATTGGACCCACGTTGTCCACGTGTGGCCGAAATACCGACTGATGCTGGCGCGGAAATTCCGCAAACGAAGACGTCGCACCCGAGAACAAAAGGCGCTGGAAGAAGCCGAGTGGCGAAAAGTGTGTGAACGCATTGACCACCAGGTGACGGGTGTTGAGAGTGTGCTGGAAGGATACGACAGCTACTGCATCATGTTTGCCGAGTCGTTTTTGGCACCGTTTGTGATGTATTTCCATTTCTTTTTCGCGTCGGACACGTTGGTGCCGCAGTTGTACGGCGTCAAGAACTGGGATTTGTTTTACTACGCGCTGTTCACCGTGTTTGTGATCCCGTCGACGCTGGTGCTGGGCACGTTCCAATTGAGTACACTCGAGTTGGTGTACGGGTGGAAGATTTACGAGTACATTTCGTACCAGAAACATCGCTTTTCCATCCGCGAGCACCGCTGGCAGATGGAACACGCTGCCAAAGACAGTTCGATCCACCCGGCGTGCCAGAGCCTCGATGTGCTCTGTTTTTCCTCGCAGTTTTATTTCTTGCTGGGTTACTCCTCCATCGGCATGCTGTTCATGATGTTTGGCATCACCATCTTCATGCGCTTCCAGTTCTCGCCGTTTGGCGACTTTGTGTCGCTGTACATTCTGTTCATTGTACCGATGGCGTGCAAGTTGCTGAAACGCGTGTGCATCTACGCGGCCGACAAGGCCGGTCTCTGGGTGCAGGCCAAATTGGACAGCACGCTGGACGATGAGATTGCCAATAAACTGGCCCTTGGCGCTGGCCGTCAGAGAGACTTGGAACGCGAACGGCTCGAGTTGCAGGCTCTGAACTCGGAGCGGTTCCGCCATCGATTCATGGAGCGCAATCGGCCATGGATTCTGCAGCATCTGGTCGAATTGTTCACCCCACGCACGCTGGAAGCACTCGGTCCGGATGGCAAACCTAATGTCGAGTATGTGCGCGATGTGTACCACGAACTGATGAACATGGGTGAAGGAAGACGTCTGAAAGACGATCGATCCGACATTTCCAGCGACGGCGAAGACGATTTGGAGAAAATGCGGCGCAACTGGTCCAATGTGCCTGTGGAAGGATCGTCCAAGGACCTGGCGCTGTTTTGGCTGGCCAAAGCACGCAAGCGACGCTCGTTTTTCAAGATGATCGTCGGCATTCTGGCGAACAATAAGAAAACCGTGTGCGGCAGCTGCGGGAAAGGCGAGGATGGCGGGTACACCATGCAGGTGGACCTGGCCACGGAAGATGCAAGTGCACAAGATCCTCGCGCACTGGATCGCTTGATCGCCGGGTTTGAGGAAGAATACGGCGACACTGAGAGTGATGTGGACTTGTGGAAAGCGTTTTTCCGCAAACACGCGACCTTTATCACGCTGTGCAACGTGTGTCTGTCGGCGCTGGAGCAAAAGCGTCTGCAGCGGCAGGTCAAGCACACGGAGGTGGTCTCCCAGGTGAAGCGCGATGACGAGTTCAGCTCGGACGAAGATGACGACGGTGGCGGCACTTTGGTGAGCTTTGAGCCCTTGGTGGTGGCTCGAAGCTCGGTAGAAGGACGCGTGATGGCTAAGTGGCTGCTGGCGGCGCGGAAGCGGCTTGGCGGTGTGTTCCCACGGGAGAATGCCAAAGAACAGATGGAGGCTTACGCCAAGAAAATGCGCGACCGTAAAGCACGCAAAGACAAGAAGCAGCACATTGATTCCGACGAAGAAGACGCGTCTTTGAAGTGGAAAGTGCAGATCAACGAAGCGTCTCGTGCCATCGCCATCAAATGGGTTTGGCAGGCGCGTGAAGCGCGGTACGCGTTTTTCAAGGAGAACGGTGTGACGTTGCGCGCGCAATTGGCAGGTCTTTGCGACAAAATCCAGGAAGTAGACGACTGGTTTTACTCGCGCGAGCTGCGAATGGATGGTGTGAATCTGCGGGAGGAAGGCGAAAAGCTCCAACAGGAACAACTGGTGGTGGACGAAGACACCAATACGCGCATTGCGCAGACTTTGCGGGACTTTGAAGAGTTTGAAAAAGACAAGCGCGCGCAGATCCAGAGCGAGACCGAAGCCTTTCAAAAGCTTTTGGCCAAAGACCAGGAAGACGCGCAAAAGCAGATCGACGACCAACAGCAAAAACTGTTGGAATTCCGCAAGCAGAAAGAAGTCGAGTTTGCCGAAATGCAGCGCGCCGCCCGGCAGGAAGAGACTCGAAATCCGGCCGCATTGACGGTGTTGATGAACGAGCATCGTGCGTTTTTGAGCAAACTGGAGGAAGAGCAAACCGAAGAAATGCGCAAACTTCAAGCCAGCTTTGGCGACAAAGAAAAAGTCAAACGCGACGCTTTTGATCGTAAACTGGCGCTGACGGAAGGTGCCATCCAGAGTCGCAAGGCTTTGAGCCAACATCGCGTGCTGAGTCTTCGCAAAGAATGCATGAACAAGACGCGTCAAGCTGAGAAGGCATGGCAGACCCGTGCCAGTGGCTGGATGGACAAGGCGTCCCGCAAAGTGGCCGTCAAAGAACAGGAAGACGCCGACGCCAAAACCAACGAGAAAAAGCGTCGCAAACGTGTGCTGTTGGCCGAGTAAAAGCACTAAAAGCACTGCAAGTCAGGATTTAGTCATGTGTGGCTTATATGCACAAGTACTTCTGTGCACGTGAACCTCAACTGCAAGTTGAAGTTTTCGACTCGGTTAAGTGCGTGTGCGCATGATGGATGTGTTGGGTGTCGATTCCACTTAAGTCCGTTTTGGGGGTTTGAACTGAAGAGGAAGGGAAAAGGGGTGGCTTGTCCTGTGGACCGGCCCCACTCAGGGCGTGACTGTTCTTGTAGAGGGTTTTTGGTCCTGGATGCCTGGATGCCTGGATCGGATCGGATCGGGGGGCTGATGGGTCGGACTTAGTCGAGGTTGAGCTTGGGGTGGAGATGGCTGGGCTTCTTGGCTTGGTCACTTGTGAGAAATCCATCCACCCGTTGCGTTCTTTCTTCCTCCGATGGCCAACAAATTGCCAGCGCTCCAACTCTCCAAGACGACGCCTCAGACCGTCGAAGGTGCTCGATTTGCTGGTTCTGGTGCTGTTAGTAGGTGGGGCTGATGTTGGTTGGACGTCCATCCTGTAGCGTTTCTTCAATTCATCAATGGCAGTCCATCGCCTTTCCATGCCGTGCAGCAAACGGTGCACCAATTGACAGCTGCCGGCTTTTCGCAATTGAAAGAAGAAGACAACTGGAAAGACAAAATCCGTCCAAACTCCAAGTACTATGTCACCCGCAACCAGTCGGCACTGGTCGGTCATCTTGCATGATCCTCCTCATGGCATCGATCATCGATCTGGACAGAGCTCCTCATCTGTTTGTTGTGTCTGTGTGTGTGTGTGTGTCTGTGTGTGTGTGTGTCTGTCTGCATCTCTTTCTTTCTTTTCTCTGGCATGTGGGTGGACGGTTGACAGATTGCATTTGCGACCGGCGGCAAATACGAGAAAGGCAACGGCTTCAACATTGTCGGCGCCCACACCGACAGCCCTTGCCTCAAAGTCAAACCCATTTCCAACCTTGAAAGCCAGGGATACTTGCAAGTCGGCGTGGAGTGTTATGGCGGTGCGCTGTTCCATACGTGGTTTGATCGTGATTTGGGTCTCGCTGGACGTGTGATTGTGCGCGAAAACGACTCGAGCTTTGTGTCCAAGTTGTTGCTGGTCAAAAAGCCGATTCTGCGCATTCCGACGCTGGCCATCCACTTGGATCGCGAAGTGCACAACGGCTTCACGTTCAACAAGGAAACCCATTTGCGCCCCGTGTTGGCCACGGCCGTGCGCGCACAATTGGAGACCACTAGCGACGAAGCCGAAGAACTGAAGAAACAAGACCCGCACAAGCAGACGCCGCGCTCCAAGCACCACTCGGTGTTGCTGCAACTGATCGCCAAGGAGCTGAACGTCGCCATTGACCAGATCTGCGACTTTGAATTGTGTCTGTTTGACTGCCAGAATGCCGTGTGCGGCGGTTTGTTGGATGAGTTCATTTTCTCACCACGTCTGGACAATCTGTGCAGCTCGTGGCTGGCCACCAAGTCGTTGATCGAGTCGTTGAGCACTTTGGACAACGAGACCAACGTGCGTGTGATTGCACTGTTTGACAATGAAGAGATCGGTTCGGCTTCGCGCATGGGCGCTGGCTCCAACTTCTTGGAAAGCGTGTTGCACCGCATCGCGGACGGCCAGCTGTGCGGTCAGGCGGCGCGCAAGAGCTTTTTGCTTTCGGCCGACATGGCCCACGGCGTGCACCCCAACTATGGTGACAAGCACGAGCAGAACCACCGCCCTGCTTTGCATGCTGGGCCCGTCATCAAGCACAATGCCAACCAGCGTTATGCCACCAACGGAGAGACGTGCTTCATTCTCAAGGAATTGGCCAAGCGCCACCAAGTGCCCGTGCAAGAGTTTGTGGTGCGCCAAGACACTGGCTGCGGATCGACCATTGGTCCGCAATTGGCCACCAACACGGGCATTCGCACGTTGGATGTCGGTGTGGCTCAATTGAGTATGCACTCGATCCGTGAAATGTGCGGCACCGAGGATTTGGAGCTCACGATGAAGTGGTTCACGGCCTTTTTCAACGAGTTTTCCGCGCTGGACAAGTGCCTCAAGACCGACTAACTGACCTTTTGCGGGACGTGGGACATGAAAGGAGTGGGAGCGGCGAGGCACACTGTGGCCTTACGAAATGCGTTAACATGATCAACACTTGTCTTTTGGATCTTGTATCGTCTCACTGAGCGAGTCTGCGTGCAAAGTGCCCTTTTGAATTCTGTCCATTCGCTCGTGGGCTGACCATCAAAAAAGGCCAAACGATTAGTCTTTGAACCGTTTGGCCACGCCAAACGAAAAGCGGGAGGTGGTCTTGAAACCCGTCATTTCCAAATCGTAGATGGGTCCGGGAGACGACGCATGGCCCAGAGTGGCACGCATGCGTCGCTCAGTGCCAAATGTTGGCGACACGCCTTGTGCTGCTTGCTTGAATGATCCTTTGAGCGCAATATTTGGTCCGGGGCTCTCAATTTTGCCACTGAGTGGTGGCCGGTTCGAGGTGCCAAAGCGCATGGTCGGTGAAGTACCGATGGCGCGAGGCAAATCGTAGATTGGCCCGGGGCTTGGCGTAGTGTTGTCATGGAGATCATCCCGTGGAGCATTGTTAAAGGCCGCCAGAGATCCAGTTCGGTGCTCCGAGGATACTTGTTTCCCACAGGAACTCGGTGCGCGATACGAGCCAGGGCCTGCCCCAGACAACCGTCAAACGACAACACATTGCGTCAGCCCGAGGAGGATGCAAGCGAGCAAATCTGGTTTCGATGTTCTACCTGCACAGGCATTTGGTTTTTTCTTGGCGAGATCCCAGTCTTCTCTTGTGCTGGTGCCAAATCCTTTGCGAGGACCCCCCAGGGTGGTCGGCAAGCGATACAACGCATCTGTATCCGCCAGACAAGACCACACACCGTCAGCTTTGTGCCTCCACCCACAGACGTCAGCAAAACCAAACGAAAGCAACGAAGAAAACCTGTGGAATTGGTCACATTCTGCCATCGAAAGCGTTGCTCCGTCGGTGTGAACGTAGAAATGGATTGCGGTCGACCATATTTGGACGGCGAGTCAAACAGCGGCGTGGACTTGCGTCCACTGGGTTGGGGATTGATCTCGGCGGCGCCATCGTCGTCGAAAGTCGGCATTCTATGTCGTCACGAGAATGAAATGCAACGCTGTGGCGCGAACCATGCAACGACCAACCCACCCGCCCAAGCAAAAGTCGACAACGCTGGCACGCGAGAATGGCAAAGCACACGATGAGACTCGATGGTGGGTCTTCTGCATAAGGAGCTCGTGTGGGGCACTAAAAATAAGTCGGAACCAGACGCTTCAAGTCGATCTCATGCATTCATTCAATCGTTGCTTCCTTCCTGTGGCATGGCATACCCAACGGATCGTCAAATGATTGACTTGACGTAGGCACTTCGATTGTCGCTGCTTGAGATCGGTGGCTTGGCGTGCACCATCGTTGCCACGAGTTGCATACGTTTCGCGTCGGTGTATGCGACCATCGCGTGATGGGTCGTCTGTGCGATCACTTGACGAAGATACCAATCCTTCCAACTCTACGTCCGCTCCAGGCATCGATTAGCATCGAAAACTTCGGCATCTGCAAGAAAATGTCAGCTCTCACATGAAAGACGCGAACAAGCCGCTTGAACCGATGAAGACGCGCAAACCCATTGGCGATCCTAAGTCGTTCTTTTTGGCTTTGTTCCTCACGCTGTCGGTGTATGGCTTCGACAACAAGTTGTTGTTCATATTTCCACCAGCTTTCTCTTGTTTGCAGAGCGTTAGCTAGTTGGGCATGCCACCGGATCACTGCGTCTTGCCAAGACGCCTTGAGGACAATCGTTTCGGTCTTGAATTGAGCAATGGCACGCTTGAGCTCCTGTGTTTTATTCTGCAGCGCCTGACACTCGGTTCGCCACTCCGCCAGATCGACTTCTCTCTCTACTGACGGTGTTTGTGTCTCAACAACATTGCTGACAACACTACTCGACGAAAACGTTGGCGATCTCTCTGGGCCATTGTCCCCGTGGTCTCGCTCTACACCATTGGCAAGTGCCCTGGCCAGTGCTTCACCAGCACTCTCAAGACGACTAGTCGCCTGTTTTAGTTGGGATGCACGTGTCTGGCTCAGCAAAGCATAGAACCACGCGGTCATCAGCAGTTTTGCCGAATAGGCTTCACTCGAATCGCGGAGGGTAGCACACTTGGCTGCAAGGCGATTTTGGGTAAGCTCCATTCGCGACAGCGTCGTGCTCATCTCCTAGCACATGCATGGTGCATGGTGTTGTAACTGAGTGACAGATCTGGTTGTTGTGTGTGTAGCACCGTTTCTTTTTGATCAAACTCACATGGATTTCGCTGTTGTATCGTTGTCGATCAGAGTGCATTGCTTGCGACTGCATCCAAAACACCGCGCAAGAAATAGGATGAAATGGATTACTTTGGTGGGTCAACGGCAGCATTCGCATCACACACCAGCTCCTGATTGCATTCCAACTGCAGGTTGAGTCGTGCTTCTGTCGCTGCGAACAGGCTGCAAAGGCGTTCACTTTCTTGTTTCTGTTAACACACCCACACGCACACAAAGATAAAACAACCAAGAATATGCTTTCCAGCATTTGAGGGGTGGAAAGCGTCCGAATCGTCGTCACCTGTTGCTCCAATGAGCTTGTGATACGAGTGTTTTGTTGCTCAAGCGTCGCATGTTGCTGTCGCAGCAAAACCAGCTCGGTCTCGCACTCTCTCCACTGAAATGGACACACAAAGCTCTTGTCAGATGAGACGAGACGCGCATCATTGTACTCTTGATCCTTCGGTGTGGGTCGTACGCACCTTTTGGGCGAGCTCTTGCTCGTGCAGCCAGCTGTTCTCCAGCTTTTGACGCAGTGTTTCCACTTCCTGGGATTTGTGAGCAAGCGACTGGACCAACTCGCTTTCTCTCTTGCATGACAACAGTCAGCTAGTTGAGGTGGTGGATGCGCCATTGCCACTGAATCGATCGATCGACCACCTGCGACGATTGGTGAAGTTGTCCCTTGAGTTCCGTGGTCTGCGTCTCCAAAAGTGTCTGCAACGACGCGACGTTCGCAGCCAGTCGACAGTTTTCGACACGCAATTGCGCGACCATAAGCTCGCATTGCTTGGCGTTTTCCTGGCTGGTGGCGAGCGCTTTGGTCAGTTGCCGATGCAACAGACCGTGTTGCTCCATCTCTTTGGCACGAGCATTTTGGAGCTTTGGAGAGAGAGAGAGAGACAGAGAGAGATCATGGTGAGTTCCTGGTCGGCTGAAATCTGTGGCGCAGAGACGCGTCTACAGACCTCAACGAGCTGCTTCTGGTACCCGATTGCCGCGACTTCAGCGTCAAGCATCGCTTTACTCCAGAATAACTGATCATCGACTGGTTACCGATATGCCTGTTGACCATCACTCCGGGCTTTCCCGCCAAATTGCGGCGCCTGTGGGTTGCTTCGCTTAGGTGCGCAAACGACAAAAAAGCCCATGGCGTTGTGTTCCAAAGCGCGCGAGTTGCTGACCGAATTGAATCGAAGCGACTGGCTTCCGCCGTACAATGTGAGTCAATGGAAGGCAGATGCTATTTTGTATGATATAGTCCTCACAGTGGTGTGGTTGTCTTGGGGATGTCGATGGTGTGTTGTCGATGACGAAGTAGGATGAGCTGGTGCGTCAGATTGGCGAAGAGATCAATGCGTTTCATGAGCAAATCATGGAGAAACTTGGGTATGCTTTGATTGGGCTTTTTTGTTGTGGTGGTTGTCGTCTGGCACCTAATGCACCACTTGATTTCTTGACTTGCAGAGAGTTTGGCGATGCCATCACGGAGGATTCAGCGGCGCAATGCTCGCTGATCGTGAATCACCAGTGTCTTTTGCGCAACAAACGATGCCTTCTCGCGTATCTGTGAGCATTGGAGCCCATGAATCGAAAAGAGCAACACTAGAGGTTGACAATGTGTTTCTTGTTTTCGTCAGCCATCAACGCGCAGACAAAATCCAGGCACTACGCTGGGAGATTGGCTCGATCATTCCGGAGACGCTCAGCAGCAAGTGAGTGGACTCCTTCGAACTGGTGACTTCCTTTGCTGTTGCTTTTTGGTCAATTGGTCTAACGAGCATGCTTGGTATGGGAATGATGACCAGTTTGTCTCAACGCGAGCTTCAGTTTTTCCATGGATACGACCAACTGGTCACGAATTACATGGCCGACTTAGAATTAGACTTGACTGCGGTAAGCATTGCTCTCTCGTCGAACCGATAGCAGTCAGCTCTACTCACGCATGGGGTTGTTTGTTCGGGGTGTCTGGCGTGATTCTGTTCAGGACCTGCATCCACCAAAAGAATTGTTTATCGAAGTACGGGTGCTCCAGGACTGTGGTGAAATTGTCACGGAAAATGGCGTCATCAACCTTGAAGCCAATTCGACGCATTTTGTTCGTCGAACAGACGTCGAACCGCTTCTTCGCCAGGGATTTCTCAAACAGATTCAATAAACTTGTTTTTGCTTCATGGATTCTTTCGTTGCCCACATCTCATATGGGTTTTGGCCACGACCTTTGGGAGGTATCTTTGCATCTGATTGGTTCAAAATGTATTATGAAGGGCTTCTCATTGGTTGAAATCACCACTGAGCGTTTGAGCCAACCAACCATAACTGGCCATTTTTGACTGGTTCAATTGGGGTTTCCCCACACAAAAGCGGCAAAAGCCCCACCAACCAGCTCCAAGTCATGAACCCGCAACAGCTTGCTTTGCGCAAGAATCTCTTGTCGTCTTTGATCGCGTTGGCGTTTCCAACGACTTTTGCAGACAAAAAGGCCAATTCCACGCGGCATCAAAACGAGTTTTTGCTTCAGTTGCCGCAGATCCGAGTGCTCTTGGAGCAAAATGCCGTGTTTGCGAGTCTATTCAGTGAGCTGCCCAATGGACCAAGCACCACCAAAGGCAGCAGCAGCAGCAGCAGCTCCACCACCACCGGCAACAAGGCTCTGGACAAATTCCACGCCAAAGTATGGGAGATGATGGATCAAAAGGAATCACCGGCTATTCAAAACGCGGGGCTGGAGCTGTTGCTGGTTGAAATGCACCAGATCGAGGCCGAAAGGATTGAAAAGTACTTGCTCACGGCCATCTGGGAACGTTTGTTGCGACTTGTCAAGTCCCAACAACAACAACAACAACAACAACAACAGCAATCTGGTTTGGAGACGGACCTGTTGGGCAATTGCTGTCGCGTGTTGCAAGTGATTTGCTGCCAGTTGGAGTTTTACGCGCCAGAGACTCGCAAAGTGGTGTTTGAAAACCTGTCCAAGCTCTTGGCGGCGATTTTCCTGACCTTGAATGGCTTTCTGCAACCACTCAAGAAAAGTAAAGATGCCCAATCGACGGCTCCAGAAACACTGGTCGCGGCTTCGTTTGGCAATGATTTGCACAAACAATTTGGCTGGCAGCAAGCCATGGAGTTGTTCGCCTCGCTGTTGCAACATTCGCCGTCCACTCTGCGCAGCTACAACTCGAAACTGGAGAACACTTGCAGCGCGTTGTTCCACGGCGAATTCACGCCCGAAATCAACGGCAAATGCGTCGACGCAACCATCACATGCCTCAGTCTGTTATGTCGAGCAGGTGAGAACCCGGTGCAATCGTGGAAACAGATGATGGCCCGCGCGGTGGAGATGCTGCACTTGCTCTTGGATTTGTTGATTGGCCGAAGACCATCCAACTCCAACACCTCCAACGAGAAAAACCCGGTGACCACTGCCCTGCGGAACTGGACCAAAGAGAGTTCGTTGGAGCCGTTTCCAGTATATGCCAAGGCGGAAATGATTCGCTTTCGCATCGAGTCACTGGCCCAATTGCTGGAGAGATTGATGGCCAATTCCAATATCATCTGCGAACGCGAAATCCAGTCGTGTCTGCCCGAATTGCTGGCCGTGTGCAAGCGCGCCATGACCATGCGTGTGTTTGAGATCGGCAAGCAAAGCGCCGTGTCCAGCGATGGCTTCCGACTAGCCAGCTGTGTCTTGTACGGCTTTGTGCCACAGATTCAAAGCATTTTCGTGACCATTCTGGGCGCCAGCGTGCGCCACGCCAAGCTCTGTGCTCTTCGCCATTGTTCGCAGGCGTATTTGATTCTGCTGATGGCGTTTGAAAGCGGCTTGCACTGGCAAAACCAAGTGGTGCTGTATCGCACGTTGCAAGGATTTGTCCAAGTCTTTGGGGCCAGTTCGATCCAGCGACTGTGCGTCAAGCACGGCATCTTGCAGATCGTGCTGGACAATATGCGCCAGTATCTGAGCAAATTGAACCCTGCGACCGAGGTGTTTGGTGCAGCGTCAAATGCCACTGGTGCTGCTAGCAGTGCAACCGGCAACAAAAAGACCAAGGGAAAGAAACGCAAACGCGAAGCCGCGATCTCAAATCTCGCGGCGCTTCGCAAGAACGCCGGTGGCTTGACGGGAAACGGCAACAACCACGAATTGGACAACGAGACCGCGAGTTGGCTCAAGACTCCTTCGGGTCAGTTGATGCTTGACAATTTCCAGGCGGGGTTGGACACACTGACGACCATGTTGATGGTCTACGCGACTGTTTTGCCGCAAAAAACGCGCCAAGAGATTGACCACGTGGTTCACGACGCCCTGGTGTTTGTCAAGAAGCTCGCAAACCGCAAGGATTGCCTTGCCCCGACAGCGGATTTGAATGCCATGACGCGCATCCTGCTGGCTAATGCGATTTGCCCAGATGCCACTGGGTCACGCGGTAATTGCCTTCAAGCCGGACTGGAATTCTGGCGTCAACAAGGTAGTAACAGTGGTAACTCGAGATCTTTGGATAACCTGCTGGCCATGGCTGTCGGCGAGAGCGTGCTGCATCCACGTGCCGCACCACTGGTGCTCAAGCTTCAAGATGCGGCACCGCCAGAGACGAAAGATCTGAATGGTTTGCTGTTGAAGAGCCAACAGCGAACTACGACGTCGACAGCAACAGTGTTTGGCGGTGGTGCAGTGGTTGGCTGCTTGGATTGGGAGAAAGAAGACGAAGCTGAAGAAGAAACCGAGGAGAATGAGGAGGACGGCAACAAGGAAGAGCACCAAGAGGAGAATGAGTCTGTAGGCTCACCTGCCGATGCAGACGAGGACGTTGCCAATCAGCAACCTGAAGAGGAAGAGGTCCAGGAAGATGAGGAAGAGAACTATGATGATGTCAAGCCACAAGCAATGACCGAGGAAAACAATGTCGTTGAGAAGGAGCCAAGTTCTAAGCGCGCCCGCGTGGAATCCCAAGAAGAGCTCCACGAGCAGGCACAAAAGACTGTCTCAACCAAGACCTCACCGAAGAATCCAGCAGCGAAGGCGAGTCTGGAAAAGAAAAAGTCTCCAGCCCCCAAGCACCAGCCAAAAGAAGACGATGACGATGATGATGAGTTCCCAGACATTGTCGATGATGAGCCCGATGACTGAGCTCAGAGGTGATACCAACCGTACTCCAGTCAATAGATTTGTTGTTCACACGCTATAATAAAACAACCGCGCGCCATTTTGCATGCAGCCAGCACATCCGTTCTCTCTTACATACTCAAAGCAGTTCTCAGCACATTAGGGTGGCAGATTGAGATACCCTTCATCATTCTCGATCGAGTCCAACGGCAGCAGCGGGGAACTCAACGTCGCGTCGGAGATGAGAAAAATACCTTCTTCGTCGGCCAACTCTTCTTCCATTAACTGCCGCTTGAGCTTCTGCTGTTGCTGGTCGATTTGTTTTCGCTTGTTGCGGTCGTGCTGGACCAGCAAAACCACACCACCTGCAATGCTCACAATGGCAATCGGGTAGAGTACCCACTTGGCGACAGTAAAGTTCTTCTCGGATTCGTAGAACACTGTGCCGCCAATCACACTGAAAATGATCCAAAAAGCTTGAAACGTCGGAAACACAGTCATGATCTCGCCCAGAGACGTCGCCATATTCAGTAAATGGGTCTGCACCAGGATGCAGCAGAACATGCCACCCAAAAACACATAGGTCAGGCCATACTGGAACTGGTTGTCTCCTTTCAGCGTCAATGAGACCATGACCGCAAAGCATTTGGCAAACAACACGGAAATGGCGCCCACGATCCCCGAGCAAATCGCATAATAGTATGGCACCCGGTTACGAGATGCAACACCATCAACGAGATCGCAGGCTTCTTGAATACGCAGCAATTGGTCTTGTTGTTGTTGCAGCATGCGAATCTCTTCTTCGCTGCTCCCGGTGATCGAGGCGGTCGCAGTATCTCCACTCGTCGCATTGGATGAAATGCTGTTGGCACTTGCGTTGGTGGCCAGAGAGCGCGTTGACTGCTTTCTCTCGGGCGAAGTTACACCGACGTTGGCTCGAAACACCTGTTCTTCCAACACGTGAAGTCGTCGTTCCATTTGGGAGAGTCGAATCTCGTATTGCTAAGCCATGGAAGGTGATCATCATTCACAGATCAGTCAGTGCATTCTCAGCAGAGGCACTCAAATCATCATTCCATTACCATCATGAGCTTCTTTTGACGCTTTCTCGAGTGGTTGATTTGGTTTTTCAGTCGATTCGCAACGGATCCTTTGATGGTCGCCAGCATACTCACCACGCACATGCCCACCAGCACAATGTATACCACAAACTCTAATGATCCAATTCCTCCCATCAGTTGGTTCAAGTCCTTGTCCAGTCCAATGCTCCAGCAGTGGTGTTGATGATGTCTACCTGTTCGCACGAAGCGCTGTTCCAGCTCAGGAAGCGGATACTCAACATTGGCATCCGAGATGCACGCAATCAGCACCACACCGGCGATCACAAACACCACACCGATCATGTCCGTCTACAAGTCGAAGAAGAACAACATGAGGCGTCAATGATATTCAGTGGAACCACTCACTTGCAGCGGACCAACCCGGTAAAGCGCTTCACCATTGAGAAAGTGAGCCATGAGCACATTTGCTACCAAAGTGGATCCACCACCGAGTGCCGCCACAAGCGATTGGGCCGCAAAGCCAAAGGCTGCAAAGTCTCCGATGCTCCCACTTGCCACGAGAACCAGTCCAAACCACCAGAGTGGTCGTCGTAAATACGGTCGGCGCTTGTTCAGAGGCAGTTTGGAGTCGCAGGAATGGGAGTATTTCTGGATGTTGACCCCCAGATTTGATACCACTGACGCCACCACGGCCAGAGAGCCGCCCACGATCTCCAATTGGCCCATGTGGTTGCTTTCCCTTCTGATGAGCCGCCCACTGTTGTCTCGCCCCGCGCTGGGCTTCAAGGATTCTTTTCTCCGTCTGATTCTGACGACGGATAAACCGACAGGAAATATCGGTTACTGATCATTAATGCGTCGTTGTTGAACTGCTTGGTCGGATTGTATACTCCGGATACAGGCTTATGGTATACGAGATCAATGATCATTGGTCAAATTTTGATTAATGATCCCTCGAATTTTAACCAATGGTCGGGTGCTCTCTTGGTGACCTCGTCCAACCAACAACCACAAAGACGACGTTTGTGAGGTGTGGGAAGACAAGCAAGGATGAACTTTGGAGGACTCATGGGCGGCGGCGCCGGCGCCGGCGCGCAACAGCCCCAAGCGCCCAACCAATTTCTGATGGCCAAGATCGAGATGCAGTCGTACGCAGATTTGTTTGAGCGTCTGTCCCGTACGTGTTTCCACAAGTGCAAGTTCAAATACAACGATGGCCAATTGAATGTCGGCGAAATGAGTTGCATCGATCGTTGCTCGGGCAAATACATGCAGGCGTACCAGGAACTGACGGTCAAAATGGCCCAAGTCGAGAAAGAATTGATGGACCAGGCCAATGCTCAGGCTGGCATGACTGGTTAAATGTCAGGCTCTACACGGGCAGGAGAGCAGCATCATTAAGTAGACGACAGTAGAAGCAAAGGTTTGGCGTTTTCAATAGATGCCCCCGTTCGGAAGAAGAAAGCGATGACAAAATGGTACACTATGAAACGTTGATCCTTGGAGTTGCTTTTGTTCGGGTGTTTTACTGGTTGTTGTGTGTGCTCCCACGTCAAATGGCAACCCACCGCCTGTGAAGAACAAAACAACAGATTCCTTCACCATTCATCCATTCAATGACAATTGTCGTTCTGGATCGTCATCATTTGCATCATGGTTCTCTTGCTACCTTTGGAGAGGATGAAAGCTCTCATCATCTCCAACTGCCTTGCCAGCAAGACGGAAATGATGAAGCGCAGAGGAGAGACCACAAAGCCCGACCGTTCGTGGACGTGCGAGGAACTCTGCTTTCCTGTTTCTATCAAATATCACTATACAACAACCTGCGAATAAAAAAAGGAGGACATCCACGATGACACATGAAGCTCGACTTGCGCATGGGAATGATGGCAAGTCTTTTCCTCAAAAATTGTGTCGACTGAAGCCTCCTAGATTGCCTGTCAAGCCACCACTCACGGGTGGAACGTTCTGTCTTGTGTTGGCCATCGAGTTCCCAAACTGAGACGAAGCCGCAGAGGTTGCAGCTGCTGATGCACCAGAGGAAAAATTGTTTGTGGTCTTCTTGAGACTGAACGAATCGATCACGGAACCTTGCTCTTGGAATTGTTGTTGTGACACTCCCGGCGCATACCGTGCTTGACGAGCGTATCGACTAGTGCCGGCATCGTTCAAGAAGCTTGCACCGTTACCAGCAAAGTCGTTTCCAAATGCACCTCCTCCTCCTCCACCACCACCTCCAGAGCCGGGACCACCACCACCACCGCTGCCGTTTGCACCACTAACGTTTCCATGGCCACTTCCGGGCGTTCCACCAAGCAATGCGCTTCCTAGTGATGCCATCGCGTTTCTCTGAATAGGTCTAGATTGAGAAGAAGTGAACGATGACGTGTTGGATGTGGCAGTAGGCATAGCGGGCCGGATCCCAGTTGTGGAGGTGTTGGATTCGAATGTTGGTGCCACCTGTCCAATCGTCCGCGATGCCGCTGCTTTGGACTGGGAACCACTTGTCGGGATGTAATCGGCGTTTTTCACGGCTTGTTGGGGTGTAAACGAGTCCAGATTTGGTACAGGGGAATCACGATTTTGTTTTTCTTCTGCTCGAGGTTGTGCTCCGGGTGTACACACGGAAAGAGGAATGGACGCCGTGACATTGACCTGGAAAAAAGGGTACTGCAATGCCTGGCTTGCGGTTGGTCTCTGGTTAGGGTCATACTTCAACAAGTCGGTCATCAGTTGAAGTGCTTCGGGGCTGGCGTGAGGGATCAACGATTGCAGTGGCGTCGGGACAAATTGTGGGAACCGGTAATTCATTTGGGCTGCGAGCTTCATGCCTTCGGGCCAGGAAGCGTGAGTTGGTGTACCCAGAACGGAGCAAATTTTGTACAATTGGTCGCCCTCACTGCTTCCAGGAAACAAAGGTCGTAACGAAAACAATTCCGCCATGATGCAGCCCATAGCCCAGTTGTCGATCGGCGAGTTATACGTCGTAGATCGCAGCAACACTTCAGGTGCGCGGTACCATCGGGTGGATACATAGTCGGTGAAGGGCGGCCGCGAGCGGATCTCCCGTGCCAGGCCAAAGTCGGCAATCTTCACCACGTCGCCCTTGACCAACATGTTTTCCGGTTTGATATCACGATGGAAAAAGCTGTGTTTGTGCATGAACGCGAGACCCTGGAGCATTTGGTACCTGTGCCATCAACGTCACCACCATGTCAGCTTTCCCCAAGGCACCAACCCTTGCACAAAAAGAAAACCACCCAAGCGACCCCACTCACATGAGGTTTCGGATCTTGGCTTCGGGGAAGTTGCGGTCTCTTTTCTTCATAGTCTCGTACAAATTGTTTTCCATAAACTCAAAGACAAAGAAGAGTTCGTCGTTTTCTCGAATCACTTCTTTCAACTTGATGATGTTGGGGTGATTGAGCTTCTTGAGCGACTACCCGCGTCCAAGAGAGGAAACTGGTCAGTGCATCCTCAACTGGGGGACTTGGCTAGTGGTAGAAGAAAGACCGTTGGCATCTTACGTTGACTTCTCGAAGTTGCATGCATTCCTCCCACGTGTAAAACTTCTTTTTCATCTTTTTCACGGCGACCTGTGGAATTCCTCGGCTGAGTACATACTGAATGCCCCACCAAGCAGTGCTTTGTGCGACTCACCACTTCCCCAGAGGTACGATTGACGGCCTTGAGCACGGAACCATAAGTACCGTCGCCTAATTGCTTTGTGACTTTGTACCGATTCATGACGGTCTCAAAAGCATCCGACACCCGCTGAAAGTGCCACCACGGATGCCCCCCAAAGGCAACCACTACGGATGATCACACGCGCCGCCTGACACCAACGCAGGGCACGCTTGCTCTCTCTCTCTCTCTCTCTGTCTCTGTCTCTCTCTCGCGCGCGGGGTGCTCTTCCCTTTTCGCTGCCTGTTGTCGAAGGTGCTGGTCTCTTGCTTGCGCTCGTCGTTGGGTCTTTTCCACGTGAACCTTCGAGCTTCCTGGGGTTGCCTTCTTTCCGTGCCCGCTCAGTTCAGCGCCGTCCAAGACCGCTTGAACTCGACTTGAGTATACTGTCTCTGGTTGCCCACTGTTGAAGTTATAAATACGCGGTTTCCTTTCTCCCAAAAAGACCGTTACTCTAACTTTGGCACCTCCTTCACCTTGGAGTGTCTCCTAAAATCTTATCGTTGAAGCAATCGTATAAGGTCGCATTTTGCTCACATAGCAGATGGTACAGGGTACCACCGCGGTTAGTTCAAAGGACTCTTTGCTGGTTGCAACACGAGGTGGATCCCAATATATAACAGAAAGGTTACACCAAGCTTTCCCATGTGAAACGACAAGATGCGAATTGTGGAGGAGCCAAGCACGAGTGTGACTGTCGTGGACGAGCGGCTGAGCACTGTCGCGAGTCTCTTGGGCGTCGCTCGCTTTGGAACATTAAAGTATCTGAACTTGTGTGTGAGTCGATTCCATGTGGGTGTGCTCTCTGGCCAATAATGCTTTGGCTGATCCAAGCATGCGATGCTGCCCAGTTCAACCATCTCCAGTCACTCAAAGGACTCGAGCGTGTACGCATCTGAGTTAGTGACTCAACCAATATCCGAGAGTCCGACTGGCTCTGACGATATAGAAATGATGTTGGTTCCTTGAACAACTTCCCCACAGGCTACAGAACTCGTCTACCTCAACATCGCGCATAACCAACTGAGCAGCACTCCAGAGCTCTCAGCACTATGCTGCCTTCGTGTGCTCAAGTGTTCGCACAACAAACTTCAAGAAATCCCATGGATCCAATCACTCACAAGCCTCGAAGAGCTGTGGATCAATCACAATCGCATCGAGCAAGATCAGCTTGCGTTTCTGCATGGGCGATTGAAGCTCAAAGTGCTCTTTGTGCATCCCAACCCTTGCACAAAAGACAAAAAGTACAGGTAATCCATGCCAGTTTGAATGCAATATAGGCGCCATCACCATCTCTGATTGCGACGGAGTGGGAAGTCAGACAGGAACTGATCACGTCGATGCCTTGGCTTGAACGCATTGACAACGCGATTGTCATGGCGGAAGAAATGCACATGGCTGCTTTCAACAAACCAGCGGCACTCAACCGCAAGCCACGACTTGCGTATTCTCATGGATCACCAGCCGACGAATACCACAGTTCGGTCGACCACCATAGGAATTCAAACACTTCCGAACATACCGGTCCCAGCCCGCCATCACCTGGCTCAACTCGTCCAGTTATCGAAAAGGATTGCATGGGTCACCAATCAAAGTCAAAGCGCAAACCGAAAGTAAGACTCGCATCGCTGGTCCCAGATACCCGCAGCAAACACTAATTGGCTACATGAATGCATCGATATGATCTTGCGTTTTAGCTCACCGCTGGTGACTTTCTCAAGTCATTTCCAGTGCAAGAGTATATTCCACTCACAGAAGATCAACGGGAAGCTTCCAGCACGCAATCACGCGATGCGACCGATGACGGGTCACGGACAGCAGTCCCACAAGACCAGATGCTCCAAGGAAATCCGTTGACATCCACTTCAGTGCGAGGTGTAGAAGGTGCTAACGCTGTCCAGCAATCGCAGTCACAGACCCTGGAGCTCCCGTTGCAAGAAGCAGAACCGCAACGACAGCAACTACAAGACCCGACACCCGCTTCCAAAACAGCTGATTCGCCCACTCTTTCTGCATCGTTGTCTTCGATTGCGAGCGCTGTGCTTGGTTTGCCAACCTTTGACTGTCCTAAGCGCAAAAGTACTCTGAAGAAAAAGCCCACCAGCAAAACGAAGGAAGGCACCAGCGTCGATGTCTGTTCCGCCTCCGTCAGCAATAACGATGATCAACTCGACTCGTTTCGTCAACCTGAATCGCTTGTGGAGTATCCTGACTCGGGAACCCTCGCGTACCAGTTGCGCAACGATGGCTCCGCGATTGCCAAGTGGCCGAACGGAAGCATCGCCGTCAGTGTCGACAGGGAACGTAACGGTTTTCGTGTGTACGCGGCTCATCGTGATGGTCAAATCGCGCTCAGCGTGGACTGCGACGGTGTGGGGTTTGTGAATTACTATCCAAGCGGCCGCACCATGCTCTCAACCACGAGTTCAGGCGATGGCATGGTCTTGGGTCTTGATGGGCTGATCAAGCGTCAGTGGGATTGTAACTGCAACATCACTGATGAAGATAACAATGGCGAGACTTGCTCGTTTGGTGACGAGAATGAACACAATCCTAATCAAAGCGACTGGATTGAATGCAAAATGAATGATCAATTGGGTATCCGCGTGTCACTGAATCGAGATGCCAGGCCACCGCTTCAGGTGCAGGTGGGCTTCTGCTCACAGGGAATTCTCAGAGTGTTTGTGAATGGAATCAATGCGTCACAGCAAGTAGCGAGTCGCCTGGAAGACCAACCGCCATGGACAGAATGGTTTGACCAACAGCTTCTCGCCAAGACCAAAGCCAGCAGCACCAAGAAGGCGATTCCGCACGACGACCTGATCTCGACCATCCGTGCGGCGGTCGCCAACTTGAACTGCTGATGGTTCAGGCAGATCGTCGAAGCGAAGGCAAGAAGCTTCGGCATGCTTATCGTATTTACAACTGGTTAACAAAGCACATGAATGGATATACTACTGCTACTTCTTTGCTTTTTTCTTGCCTTTCTTGTTCTTGCTTTGGATTCTGGCGTATTCTCGTCTTGCCAACACGCCTCGCCAGATCTTTTGGATCATCGTGGCCGACACAAAGATGAACTGAACACAATGAATAATAACAGCTCGGTCAAAATGCTGCCAAGGCGTCGACGGGAACCAACCACACAAAAACGAAGAAAGCATGCCACGCACCATTTGTTTTTCGCGTTCTTTGGCGCGAATCTCTTCCAACTGACGCTCTTCCTCTGCGATGCGCGCTTGCTCTTCGTCAATCTAATCCAAACGGATATCAGTCATCAGAAACCAACTTGCCCAATCCAACACCAACACCAACAGCAAAAAAGGGCACCGGAACCGGAACCAACCTTTTGAAAATGCTCTTCGAGTTCTTGGCATTTCAGCAGTTCTTGGCGATGGGTTTCCTGTAACGAACGCATCTCAGTGTCCATGGCGATCATTTCAGAGTCATATTTCTCGACAATCGACGCCACTTCGGCCGCCGCTTTGCATTTTTTCTTGCGAAAAGTGTCTTCTTCTTCACGATGGTCTTCCGTCATTTTGCCGATCTGACTGGTGACGGTGAACGCTCGCTCACGTAGCAGATTCATTTCGGCATTGTGCTGGTCAAACGCCCGATTTTGTGCATCCTTGAGCTCACTTTCAATCGCGTTCAATTCCTGGCTGGCTGCCTGGTTGATGGAATGCAATTCGTTCTTGAGCTTTTGCACCTGGGTGTCTAGAAGCGACACTTCTTCTTCTTTGGTTTTTCGGAGTTCATTGAGCTTTTCTTTGATCAACTGGCGTTCGTCTTCGGCCTGTTTCATGCGCGATTCCGCGATACTCATCAAATCTTTCTTGGACTTGGAGTCTTCCACGGTTTTCTCGAGCGCGTTCTGGATCAGATCGGTGAGCTCTGACAGGGTCTTGACCAGCATCAACGAGTCCTCGCTTCGGTCCTGGTTGCTGGTGGTTGCAAACTGGTAGAGCATTTCGACGGCGATTGGGTTCTCTTTAAACCCTCGACACAGGCTCTTGGTGGTTAGTTTGACTTGTTCCCCAATCTCTTCCGTGCGTGCGTCCATGGATTCTTGTGTCTGAAGGTACAATTGTTCCCATCGCCATTGCTCCAAGATCGTGTCGGCGATGCCCTCACAGCGGTTCTCGTGGAGGATATTCAGCAGTTCTTTGTGGCTTCCACTTGGCACATATGTCAAGTAGTTGAGTCGATCCAGCAAATCGCCCATGACGGCCATCATGCGCTGGGATTCCACATTGGTCAACTTGTGCATCTTTTCATCTAGTGATCGTTGCAGGGACCATATGTGGCTTTTCGATCCGTGGTGTGGCCCACCTGAAAGGAGTGAATCGGTTACTGTACCCCAGCCAGTGAGTTCATCGAATGCCACTTCACTTTAAGTTGTTGAATCGCACGTCTTTTTCCTAAGAATTGCGTTATTTGAGGGAGGTATGTTATTTGGGTCAACCTAACATAAACCTTTTGTTACAAGCCACTCGAGGAGTGCGTGTATCAAGTCTGACCGACTCATTCTCATGAAGCGTGGCATCGGCATTGGGGCGGTGCGCAAGCGCCAGGAACAGGCCAAACAATTCACCCAAGTGGGTGAAAAACTAGCGGAGCAACAAATTTCCCACGTGACTAGCCAACTGGACCAGTTTCGCACCAATCTGCAGCAATTTGCCATCAAATACAAACACAATATCAAAAAAGATCCGGAATTCCGCAAGCAATTTCAGATCATGTGCAGCAAAATCGGCGTCGATCCGTTGGCCTCCAAGAAAGGCTTTTGGTCGGAACTGTTGGATTTTGGCGACTTTTATTACGAGCTGGCCGTGCAGATCATTGAAGTTTGCATTGTCACGAGGTAATGGGAGGAGGACAAAAAGGGAGCCCACTGGACAACAAGTCGATTGACCTTGCAATGAATGGAATGGCATGGCGCTTTCCACACAGACCACGCAATGGAGGATTGATCAGCATGAACGATCTCGTGCGCATCCTGGACAAGAAGAGAAGCGCCGTGATGCAGGTGGCAACCGAGACCAGGGATGAGAGTGCGATGGGACTGACTAATGACGACTGTCCAGAGAATCTCGGATGACGATGTTCGTCGCGCCGTGAAGAAGCTTCGGATCCTTGGCGAAGGCTTTCAATTGCTTGAAATGGAAGAACGCACCATGGTGAGTGGGCCGTTACAATATGCTGTTCTGGTCGCTACAGTCTCCATTCAATGGACCAAACCTTGTGTTCAGATCGTGACGGTGCCCATCGAATTGAGTTCGGACCATTCGACCATTCTGGCGCTTGCGCAACGCACTGGCGGAATGATCAACACGCAGATTTTGGAGCGCGAGTTGCGATGGGAGAAGAAGCGATCGTTACTGGCTCTCAATGTGCTACTTCGCGAAGGCATGGCATGGCTTGATCAACCGGTGAGTTTAGATGTTCCTTGGGCTTCCTTATCCTCACAATCTCATCAGTTGACCACGTTGTGTTAGACCAAAGACCATCCCGCGTGCTTTTTCTTCCCGAGTATCACACTGGCAGGAAGCTATAGCTAGCGATGATAGCACAGGCCCATCCTGCACGAATCACCAAAGACAAAAGGCAACTTGCTGCCGTCTTCTCACGCCACATGCTACCAGACTCTTCTTTTTTTTTCTCTCTCTCTCTTTTCGAGACGCCAGCGAAAATGGTCTTTTGCTTTGCATTCGGTATCTCCACTTGCTTACCATTCCCTCGTATTCAACATTCCCAACCGCTCGCTCATCCAGTACTCTCCTGGTCCTTGCTTTTTCCTTACTGACCGTTTTCTTCAGACACTCTACCACGCTAAACGTCAAAAGAAAAACCGCATGCTATGCGCAGCAATACTACTTGGAGCCAAAAAGACGATTGAAAATGTCTCGTAGGCCCTTGCTGATGTCTTGGGCTACATCCAGATTCGAGGTTTCTTCCGAGTCCTGTTTGTTGGCGTTGTCCGCGGAAGACGAAGATCCACGACTGTTGTTGGGATCTTTGTCAAAGGGCTTTTCAGTCCAAAACGAAGACGCAGAAGACTTGTCATCATTGGCTGATTCCTCGCCGCCCCCGCCACTGCTGCCCATCGTCATCGACAGCATACCAGCACGAGCAGGAAGCACTCGGCTAACCGCCATCTCTCCGCCAACCACGTGCTCAAAAGGAAAAGCAACATTCTGCTGCATGGAGAACTTGCTCGCACCGGTTCTTGTCGTTCCAACCAGCCGAGTTTCGCTTCCTGCCAGCACCTGCTGCAACCCTTTGATCATGGTGGCTCTCATCGTTGTGGTCTTCAGTAGTTGTTGTTGTTGTTGTTGATCCTTGGTGTGGACCACACGCATACGTACTCAAGAGCAATGGGGAAGAAATACAAATGTGTGTATTGTAACAATCAAGTCGAAGACACAGCGGCTTCCAGAAGACGCCACGCCAATGGGAGAGTCCACAAGATGAACGTCAAGCTCTGGTACGACAGCTTTGAAGCAGGTACAGTGCAGCGCTGATTTGTATCTGTGTGAGTGGCGCTGAACATGACCTGTGGGACGTGGGGATGATCCTTTGAATCAGCAAACTTGAAACGACAAAACGCGCGTTCCGTGCCAACCACTTTGCCCGTGAATGAATGGTTCTTGCAGCGACCTGATCTTCCTCCATCCATGCTACCTGCGCCGCCTGGAGCTTTTCAAAGTGGTCAACTCGCTGAATGGGGATAAACAGCACTTGAAAGGGTTCTCAGGTCATGCTGTGGCATTCGTCATGTTTATTCCTCCGCTCACTAACTCTGTCTTACTGCCTCACGCTTGGTCTCTTGATGTGTCGATCTGCATCCTTCTCTTGCTGCCTATCATCACACCGCATTTCTGCTTCTCTTTTTCTGCTGTTCTTCCTTTCCTCCTTTTTTGCTTTCTATTTCCATCTGTCGGTTCAGTGGGCGCATATGCATACTGGTGTCTCTATCCTCCATTGAGCCATGGATGCATCGCAATCTGTTCGACCGTCAGCCGTTGAGAAGGATCCTCCACGATCAGCATCTTGTTAAGCAAGTCTCGCACCGAAGCCGAGACGTGGGTCATGCCCCAGGAATCTAACATATCACAGAGCCGACCATGCGCGACCATTTGGAATCGAGGATCAGCATCATCCGGTCGCTCAAACGGTGGAGCTCCCGTCACCATGATGAACAACATGACGCCTGTGGACCAAATATCAGCCGAAAAGCCATTGAACGGAACCTGGTTGCGATAAATCTGCACGGACATGACAAGAATCAACCTCAACGACCTTCCTTTCTTAACTGCCAACTTCGAAAAAGAATCACCTCTGGAGGCATGTAAAAGATCTTGCCGACAGCTCCTGCCGGTGGTAATGAGTATGTCATTCCCTGGGCATCAACTGGGATACCAATTGATAAGCCGAAATCAATGATCTATGAACCACAGCGCCACAAAGTTGTCAGCCAAAAATGATGCTTGATCATAAGGCATCGTCACCGCATGCCACTTTACTCACTTTGGCTATGTCTCCATCCAGCAACACATTCTCCAACGACATGTCTCGATGGCAAATGTAACGACTCTGTAGATACGACAACCCGGCCACGACTTGCATGAACCAATGGCGGCACTCGGTCTCATTCATGGCACCACCGGTCTCCACGACGGTAAACAATTCACCGCCATTGCAAAACGGCAGCACCGCATAAATAAACTCCGCATCATGCACACATTCCACCAGTGTGAGCACATTCTCGTGGCCTGGGTCCGAAAGATACTGTTGTGCCGCCAATTCGACCAAAGGATTTTCCTGCAGTTGACCTTCCTGGATCACGGCCTGATCCATCATTGATCAATCATTCGTCAGCACTGATATCTCAGCGTTGCAAACACAATCAATTCAGCGTGTATCTCACTTTGCTCATGATCTTGATAGCCACTTCCTGAGTTGTTCGCACAAACGTGCCATTTGGGGTCATTTGCAGCCGCACGGCGTGTTTGACTTTGCCATAAATACATTTCCGCAGGGTGCGCACAAACTCGTAGACGTTGCCCGTGCCGGAAAACAAACACACCATCACGCCGACGCCTTCGATCTGGCATTTGCGCAATTCGGCGTTAACAAAATGTACTTCTTGTGGGATCGGTGAACGCAAGCCGTTTTGGTCAAAGGCTTCGGTGCCTGTGCGGAAAATCTCATCCGAGGCCTGGATACCCAGTGCTTGGAGTTGCTTTTGTAATTCCGCCGGACATTCCTGCATGGTGGTATCTTTTAAGCAAATGGAGGAATCAAACTGTGGTCAAGACGGCTGTTGTTTGCGTTGGCAAATGTGGGTCTTCAACTACTTGTTGTTGGCGGCAACCCAGGCAGCCACCTTTGAGAGACACACACAGAGAGACACACAGAGCTAGATACACGCACGACACACGCAGATCCCACGACACGTCACGCGGCTCTCTCGCTCTCGCTCGCTCGCTCGCTTCTTCTTCTGATGATGGCTGCTGCTTTTGCTGACTTTGAACCACAAAAGCGCTGATCCAAATGCGAAAGCACCTCCTTTCGGGTACCGCTCCAACTCTATGGCGTCGGCTCTCTTGCTTGAAGAAACGTCTCTACACACAGCAGCATCTTGGCGTACAAAAATGATCGAACCGGGCCTGGGACTCTCACACATCGAACCGAACCGAACCGAACCGAACCGAACCCACCGCAACACTCAAATAGTGGACCCATAGAGATTACTATTAAAGGCTTTTTGTGGCGATCTTCTGCCAGAACGCGACGCGATCCTTTGGCGAAGCGGTGTCATCATCGTTGTCAACATCAGCGTCGCATGGCAACAGCAATGCCTGCCGCCAAACGATGGGTTATGAACAGCGTGGCGTGGCTTTTGATACAACGAGTGGTGCCGACGCAGGCCGAATGCTGGAAACGTTCCGATGGCCAAGTGATATGCACTGGTGAAGGCACTGATTGGACCACGCTGTCGCTGTTGTTTATCGCGTTTTGTGTCATTTGGTGGGGGCTCGCGACCTATGGAGAAATCGACTGGTGCTGGTGCTGCATGGACTTTCGAAACAAATCCAACAGTGGACAACCACGGGATCTGGAAAAAGCCAAAGCTACAGCGGACGACACAGGTGCGGAGCTGCTGTTAGAGAGCGAGCGGCAAGGCTTAACTCAGCCATTGACGGCGCAGTATCATGAGCTCTAAGATCATCGCAAGCAAGAAATTCATTCGGAAATGTTTTCCACCACGAACGGATCCTACGATGGATCTTGCTTTGGGTTTCTTTGTCTCGGTCTTTTGTGTCTCGTGTCTCGGGTTCTGCTGGTCTATCAATGT
The DNA here is from genome assembly GCA_027475765.1 of Paralagenidium karlingii. Taxonomy (NCBI): domain Eukaryota; phylum Oomycota; class Peronosporomycetes; genus Paralagenidium; species Paralagenidium karlingii. Next base: position 120,960 of record JAMFLO010000018.1, read on the forward strand.
CGTTGCTGTTGTGGGACGTTACAGACTGCTCCTGCTTCGTCGCATCTCACACACTCCAACGACTCTTCCAGTGTTCTTCTTTGATGAACAACCAAACGGCGCAGGTTGTTTGCTTCACGCACGTAGCCGGTTCATTTCTTGAAGTTAATATTGTACGATCCAGTGTTGGGATCCTGTACCACTTGAAAGTTGTCGGTGCTGAGCCCAAACTTGCCCAGAATCGTGTTTCCAAAGCCTTTGAGCTTTTCCATCATTTCCGCTTTCATTTTCTCGTTGCGCTCGTCTACGATCGGTTTGATTCTCGCGTGGGACTTGACGGCCGGTTGAATTGTTGGATCGATTTTCAATACGGCGTCCAGATCTCGAAGCGCTTCGTCCAGTTTCTCCATCTTCTCATACGCTTCGGCACGCCGCAACAAAGCCTGAGGGTTGAATTGCAAACAAGGTATTAGCAAATCATCCTCTGAAGCACCTTGAAACGAGCAACAAGATGATCCATCGCTGCTGCACATACTTTGACGTAGTTTGGCGACAACTCCACGGCTTGATTGCAGTCTTCAACACATTCTTCAAAGCGATTCTGATGTAACGTCCAGTGACAGGAGTGTCAGCAACGCCAGTACTTTCAAATGCATACATGTCGTTTCAAAGCCACTCAATCTCTCACCAGGCGCAAAAGGCACGCTGCGCGGTTGCTAAAGTACACAGCCTAGTGTCACCGCAATTAGATTCTTTGCTGCATCCGAAAAATACAGATCACCAGCAAAAGTTCTTACTCTGTTGTATGTGTATTCTTCTTCGACTGGACACAACTTGAGTGCCGTCGTGTAGCAATCAATCGCTTCGAGGAATTTGCCGGCGCCAAACTGTCTGCTCACCCAATTGCGACAGAGTCAGATTCCACCACTGCGACTCACACCAACGAGGCAAAACAAAACATCTCTCACTTGTTGCCTATTTCTTTGGCTTCCGAGGCCTTTTTCACGTTGGTCTCGGTCTGGTCGCCTGCTTCGTCCACACCCAGTTGCAATTGTTCCAATTGCTCTTCCAAAGTGAGCAGTTTTGCCTGCTCTTGTTGTTGTTGCTGCTGCTGCTGTTCTGACTGCTGTTCACTAGTGGAATCATTTGTGGTCGTCTGTGACTGGCTCTTGTGCTCTGGAGGGAAATGCGTCGTCTCCTCCAACATTTCAAAACGCGGCGTCTCGAGAGTCATCTTTTTTTCCTTGCTGTCCTTCCAGAAGCTGTTGATTTGCGATGAAAATCGGAATTTATCGAAGCAAGAAGAATATCGCTAAAGTACGATTGATTCTCCGGTATATTGTACAGTATTCTTCGCATTAAATACGGCTGCGTTGTTCATTTGCCGAAGTACGGCAAGTCCACACACGGTTGACTTCAACTTGGGCAAGGTGATGAGCAAGCCTTTGACACGTTGCCTTTCTCAGTAACAGATGAGGAAGGTTGATTCAGTCTGCGACTTCCTTCTGAGTTGTCATCCTCTTCTTGACTGTTGTCAGATCCGACAAGTCCTTGGGCACTAAAGTCCACGTTGCCAGGACCCATCATATCACTGAGTGGCTTTTGTGAAGGCTCACGCGTGATGGACGTCACCGCATAAATATAACTTCCAGGTGCCTTTTGCGTCAATTTGATCTCATAAGTGTACAGTCGACAGGTGTAGATGTCGCATTTGCCATCCAGCTGTACTTGGGACAGTTCACAGCCATCAATGGAAAACAAAAACTTGATCAGGTTGTTGCTCTGGCTCGTTCGAATAGAGTTGATGCGATGCAGACATACACGCGTCTTCAAGGTTTTATCGTAGTTGCTGTTGTAGCTGACCGATGACAGCGCAATCTGGCGCATGGAATCACTCAGTTGGACCATTTGCCACACGTCATATGCTGCTTGGGACACTGTCTTGCCTTGTCGAATTGTCATCGGTGCAGAAGTGGATTGTACGATTGTGGAAGTTGCCATTGGTTTTGGCACAACAATGGATGGCTGTGTGGAAGCGGGAGGGCGAGTCGGCACATAGGCGATTTCTACGCCATTCTGGGACTCGAAAAGACTCTCTGGAGATGATGCTTCAATAGGACCCCGCATGGCATTATCCAATGGGGGAACGGGTACAAGAAAGATTCCAAAGCCTTTCACATGGTTCTGGAGAACAACAGTTGACAAACCGACGAGCAGTGAACGCTTCACCATTTGGGTGAATGACGACAGCCAAATGGAGAAGAAGAAGAAGAAGAACCAGGCAACAGCTGCTTTCGTGGCGTGGTCGATCTTGGATGGCCCTACTGGCACACCTTTTCTTCTGCTTCCTCTACTGATTCTCAACTGATTCGCTTACGCCTGCCAACGACGCGCCACTGAACTCTCCAACAGTTCTCACCCTATTCTTTTCTTTCTCGTGCGTTTCTCCATAACCAATAGCGTCGTCTTCGCTACTGTAGAATGGCCCCTGAGTGTTGCCTTCCACAAAGATGCCAAAGACACCCCCGCGAATCAGGTCTGGACGAGTTGATGGGTAAGCTTCTTCATCACTTCGTTTTGCGTGGGTTGCGTAAGGAGGACACACTCAGTCAAAAATAGGACCAAAGAGACTATCCTCCCAAGGTTGAAGATGTGCACGCGAAGGAATCAGATTCTGGTGAAGGGATCGCACATCAAATTGAACAGAAGACCCAAACAACCAAGAAAACCAGCAAGGGCCGTTGCCACAAAACCAGATGGAACCATTGAAGGGCCAGTCTTCGTTGCTTGAAGAGGAACAAACAAGATCGATACAAAGACCTTCAAATGGCCAGCTCATCACACACAGATCTATTCTTGTGGCACTAAAGAACATTCACGCAAGCGCTTCAACCACCCACAACAGATCGCATAAGCACTCATTATCAACAATAGATGTCCGATACCACGACCAATTGATCTGATATTTATAGAGAGCCTTTACATCAAACAATCCATCAAAGGCCAGATGGGCTAGCCTCATTGCTTTCCTACAGATTCACTCGTGACAGCTGTCGTCGCATATGCCCAAGCATATCCAGTCCCTTGAATGCGTTAAACATCACGCGATCCAATGGTCGAGTACGAAAAGCGTCGCGTCTGTTGACGCACACGAAGCACGCCAATCATAACCACGAGTATCACAAATGCACCCAACATTGTGCACAATTTCGCCAAATCCATGCCCGTCTGCCATGCCTCGTTGCCATTCATGTGCGCTTGCGCATTCATCGACTGGGTTAGAGCATTCTCGGAGGCCAGAAAAGCTTCGCTTTGCTTCTTGTGGTGCTTGCTGCTGTCATGAAACCATGGCTTGTCAGGATGTGCTTGGCGGATATACGTGTACCTGTCAATGCTTTCGCCTGTGGTCTCGTCATACAATGGTGTGCCACCCAGATACGCAGTGCCTTCATCATCCCCAAACTCATTCAAATGGTTGCGCTTGATCCAAGCATCAATCGCTTTTTCTTCCTGTTTCTCATCGGGTTTACTCTTTGCATGCCGCTCTACGTTGTAGCGCCAGCAAGTTCAAAATAACAAACAAAAAGAAAGCAAACATACAAAGAAAACATCAATGAATGATCATCATCCAAACAATACCATGCTGCCCAAACACACACACGCTACATCATCATCTCCATCCATGGTTTGCTTAGAAAACGCTCATCATCCACACACACAACACCGCCACCGTTGCCTGCAACAAGGCCGAGCAAGTGCAAGAACCCATCGTACCATTGTCTTTCTTCTGAGTCGACGTTTGGGTTGCAGCAGGTGTCGACGACGCAGTGGTGGTGGCAGGCGCATCGGTTGACTTGGCTTGCTTGGGTGCGGTCTCACTGTCGCTGTCACCGGCCACATTGTCCGAATTGGTTGAGTTCTCCTTGTCAATGCTGTTGATCAGCAGGGTGTCGGTCCACGCTTGTTCATACACCTGCACCACATATTTCTCTTCTTTGAGACTCTTGGTTTGCTCCGAGGAGCATGCGCCGACGCCCGTGGCCTGCTTTTTCGATGTGTCCACCTTGACCTGGTCTTTGGGCACTTCGCAACCCGAGACGTGGAATTTGTAGTTCATGCCCGAGACGACTTGCTGCTCCACAGAATTGATCTTGTTGAAGCACAAGTGCACATCAGTCTTCTTCTCGTCGGCGGCCGCGAGTTCATTGCGCTGCAGCGCATTGGTCAAAATATCGGTGGTTTCCTTGTCCACTTGGCCGTTTTGATACCCACCAAGGAGTGGTTGTTTGTCATCCGCAGCCAAGGTTTGGGCCACACAGAGAGCTGCCACCATCCACATGCCACGCGACAAAGTCATCTTTCTTGGATCAATTGAATCGATGGGGTGATTGTTGTTGTTGTCTTGTCGAACCGCGTTGTTTGACTCTTGCAAGTCTCGTTGGGAAATGAGCTCAAAGCGAATATGCCAGCGAATGCCACTGTTCCGTCTCCTCGACTCAATGGATTCGTTGGAATGTAAATTACCGGTAACGTTTCGCAAGGAGTACGTGGCGTCGCCCACCATATGAAAACTACGCGCATCCCGGATGTCCCGTATTCTGGGATTTTTCTGGGCAATACTGAACTTCAATCAACTGCAACCCAGCAGCTCCCCTCCCTTGTGGTGCAAGAGAATATTTGTAACAAACCGAACTGACTAACTAACTGGATCCTCTACGGTATCGTTTGGTAACCGACTTTGTGTTGACCGACTTGTCGAGTGGCCCACACCAACCACAAAGCCCTCGTCGCAGATAGACGACATTCATAAGCGGCGTATTTTCAGCCAATGAAACCGCACGATCACTTTGGTGAGGGCTGAGAATGCAGCGTCAAGGAGGAAGAGGCCACGAGCCAGCAACTCATTATGGAGGCAGTACTGGAGAGTTGCCGCGTAAAGTGACAGCAGTGGGAACTTTGGGGGAAGTTGGCGCTGCATATACTGTGTACGAAAAGAACTGGATCTGTGCTGAGTGTAACAACGAGAATTACGCGCGAAGACAGCGGTGTTATCGCTGTCGAGCACCCAAGACCCAGCAACCCGATGCACTGGTGGTGGATTCCAAGGGCGACCAACATGCCTGGCGAGAAGCGCTGGATCCGGCCAGCAACAAGATTTACTACTATAACATTGAGACCAATCAAACCCAATGGGAACGACCATCCGAAATGGGTTCAGCACCGCTCAGTGAGTATTTGTAGCCGTTGCATCTTTTGTCTCTGGCGATTCGTTGACCATGCGAAGGAAACCAATTGAATGACACAAACAGGCACTGGATGGTTCGGAAGAGGTAAAGCTGGTATGGACAACGCCAACAAATACGACGAACTCAATGCCAAGTACTTGAGCCGCCCAGCACGCAAGCAACTGGACCAGATGCCCACCAAGAATTCACGTCTTGAAGGAGCTTTTGAGTACAACATCTGGTACGACAAGTACATTGGTGACCACTGGGATAATGAACGAGGCAAAGAACCAGCGACGACGCGGTGTGTGATGGAGACCGATGCTGGCAAAACTAAAGCCGATGTGGTCTCCAAGGCCAATCGGTATTTTTGTCTGCATTTCGCTCGTGGCATGTGTGCCCGAGGAAATGAATGCAACTATTACCATCGTTTACCGACCATGGAAGACGAGACACGCATTGGCATGATGCATGACTGTTTTGGCCGTGAACGCCACGCAACAGACCGCGATGACATGTCGGGTGTGGGTAACTTCACTCGAAACTCGCGAACTCTCTATGTTGGTGGACTCAAGAATGCCACAGCGGCCAATGCAAAACATCTTGAAGCTGAGCTTTGGAAACAATTCGGAGAATGGGGGGAAGTCGAGAACATCAATGTGATTTACCGGCTGTCCATTTGCTTTGTGCGCTACCGCCATAGAACTTGCGCTGAATTTGCCAAAGAAGCCATGGCCAATCAGGCTTTGGAAAGCGATGAAGTGTTAAACATTCGTTGGGCATTTGATGATCCGAACCCCGTTGCCAAGGAAGCCGGTGCAAGAGCGGACCATGATGCCATTGTCGCCATGATCCAGGCCAAGGGGATCAGCACCGAAGATGCCGCATTTGAGTATCCTGAACAATACGCCATGCCATCTGCTGCAAAGCGTCTGCGCCTTGAAGATGGAAGCTCCTCGATCGTTGCTGCAGCGCTTACCGAAACCGAAACCGAAACCGAATCGCTGGCGGCGTACCCCGACACGGATGCGCAGTATCAGTACGATCAAGAAGCTGCCCAACTGAGCTATGCAGAGCCTATCGAATCTTTGGAGAAAGCTCAGTCACAAGACCACGGCCAAGACCGAGAACAGACACAGGAAGAAGAGCGATAGGAGTAACCTTGGTTGGGCATCTATTGTAACGCCCAGCTCTATCTGATATCTGTGAAGTGGTCCACGTCACAAACACCTTTTCATATTGTCACTAGCCACAAGAAAATGTTAGACGGACTGACTGGCAGACTGACAGATGGAATTTTTGGGTTGCTGGAAGGCAATCCATCAATTGCGTGTTGTGTCTGTCTGGCTGCCACGCGTTCGATCGTGGCACCCAGACAACACGGTCAACAAGAGCTTCCGCAGACGAGCAAGCTTGCAATAGTAATAACAACACGTAGAGGAATGTACAAGCGACTGATAGAGAGACAAAGGAAAGATTTCACTTGTGAATGCACTTGGTCAAGCGTTTTCAGATGGAGAATCTTGAAAACATATCGGAAGAATCGCACTTTAGTGAAGATACCCGTTGCAACACGTGGAAGTGATACAGAGCCACCGGAGAAGAACCCCCGCACCAACGAGTAAAACGAGTCAGAACTCATGGAATCGCACAGCATGCAAGTGACACACTTAGTGGATTGCGCTCGCGAGCATTTGCCGAAGTTCTCTGGTCCCCAAACAGAAAGGATCGTTCTCTTCTTGGGTACCCACCTCAGTTGACCAAGTGTCCTACAAATACTCGTACTTGAGCGAATTGAATCGACGTAGATCCGCTTACTTCCGAATCGTCACCCCTCAAAGTGAAGCTTCCCCCACATCTTCATTCTGCCCAACAGCCCCCACCCGACAGACTCAAAGTTTCCCTTTTTTCCGGACATGTTGCCGTCGTCGTCTTCTTCGTGGCGATTGACCCGCGCGGCACTTCACGTCAGCAAGGCCATGAGCTCTTCGTCTTCTTCTCTCACCATCCACCAGCAAGCAATTCGCCGTTTGTCGTCGCATTCGCAGCGTGTGGCACCAGCGGCTTTGAGCAGCAGCTCCCTTTGGGAAGACGCAAATTCTTCTTCCAGTGGGTCCTTTACCGCCAAATTGACGGCGCTGGTGGCCGCCATGGCTGGTCTCTCGGCCAGCGCGTTAATCTACGACAGCAACAAGCAACAGGCCGACTGTTGCGGCATTGTGGGCGTCGTGGGCAAGAGCCAGGATGCATCGGATTTCTTGTTGGAAGGACTGACCATTTTGCAGAACCGAGGCTATGACTCGGCTGGCATGTCCACCCAGGCCTATGCGACGGAAGGATCCAAGCCCATTGTCACCACCAAATTCGCTTCGGTGCGTGGCACGGCGGATTCCATCCATTTGCTGCGCAATTCCAAGGGCAAACACGATGGCAACTCCGTCGGCATCGCCCACACCCGTTGGGCTACTCATGGTACTTTACTGTTTTATCGAGAGATCCAGTGAGGGAACGATCCTTCTGACCTTTTCTGCTGCATTAGGCGCCAAGACCGACTGTAACTCCCATCCGCATTGGGACCAACACCACCGCGTCTCGATCATTCACAATGGCACGTTCACCAATTACCACGAGATCAAGCAGGAATTACTCAATGAAGGGGTGCAGTTTTCTTCCCAGACCGACACAGAAGTCGCAGCCCAATTGATTGGCCATTACATGGGCCAAGGAGCCGATGTGTTGACCGCCACGAGACTCGCTTTGTCCCGTCTGGAAGGAACATGGGGCCTGTGTGTCATGGCACGCGATGAACCTGGCAAGATTGTCGTGGCCCGAAATGGTTCGCCCTTGTGCATTGGGTATGGCTCGAACGAGATGTATGTGGCCTCCGAGACAACGGCCTTTTCTCGCTACACCAAACGCTTTGTGTCCTTACAAGATGGCGAAGTGGCCGTGTTGAAAGTGGATTCGGCTGAATTGAACCCGAATGACGAAGAACAAGAGGGATTTTTGCAACGATTTCCCACCAGCCGTTTGGCGACTGCTCCAGACGTCAAAGTCCGATTGTCACCTTCGCCATACCCGCATTGGACCATTCGTGAAATCATGGAACAACCGAAAGCCGTGGCATCGGCCTTGGGTTACGGCGGTCGTGTATCGGACGACCATGTATACCTTGGTGGACTGGAAGCGCAAAAGGAACGCATGCTCAAGATCCACAATCTGATGATCGCTGCTTGCGGCACTTCATTGTATGCGAGTCGATACGGCGCCAAACTGATGCGCTCGCTGAATTCTTTTGAAACGGTCAGTGTGGAAGATGCAGCCGAATGCTCCAGCGATCGTTTCCCACGCAAAGATGCCGGGCTTTTAGTTGTGTCCCAGTCTGGTGAGACTCTGGATGTGCATCGTGTGCTCAAGACAGCAGAAGAAATGCAGCTGGATGTGCCAACTTTTAGTGTAGTTAATGCAGTTGGTTCGTTGATTGCACGAACGACCAAGTGCGGCGTGTATCTGAATGCTGGTCGTGAAATCGCTGTGGCAAGCACCAAGGCATTTGTGACCCAAGTGACCGTCATGGCGTTGATCGCCATCTGGTTTGCTCAGTACCGTCCTGAGGGCAATCAGAAGAAACTGAGTGAATTGATCCAGTCGATGCATCGTCTACCCATTGCCATGGGCATGGCGTTGCGCTCCCGTGAATTGTGCGCCGAAGTGGCGGAGAAACTCATCAAGAGTGAGCATTTGTTTGTGCTTGGCAAAGGATTTGGCGAACCTATCGCGTACGAGGGCGCATTGAAGATCAAGGAACTCACGTATCTGCATGCCGAGGGCTACTCTGGAGGTGCACTCAAGCATGGACCGTTTGCATTGATTGAAGGCAAGAATGGAAAGTTTGGTGCCACGCCGATTGTGTTGATCGTGCTGGATGACGAACATGCTGCGCAAATGAAGACCTGCGCCGAAGAAGTGAGAGCAAGAGGTGCCTACACCATTGTAATCACGGACAACCCAGAAATGTGCAAATCCATTGCCGACGTGGTCATCCCCATTCCTCAGAATGGCCCCATGACGGCGCTGTTGGCTTCTGTGCCACTTCAATTGATCGCGTATGAACTATCGGTGAAAAAGGGCATCAACCCAGACGTACCGCGAAACCTTGCCAAAGCTGTGACCGTTGATTAATTGATTGATTGATTGTTTGGGATGTGGAGAAGATTAGATGAGGTGCCCAGCGTAGGAGTTTGATGGATGGACGGATGATGGGCGACGGAAAACCCAGCGAGACCCTCGAAATGAATCTCTTTGCATTTGTGTTGTTGTGTATTGCTATTGCGCGGAATTGTTGACTTTTCGGGTTTGCGGTACAGTTTTTGGGGAGAATGTTTAGGTGCTCATGATCACCTGCAAGACATTGGCTGATTTGATGCTCTGGTTGTGCACGCCACAGTCGCCGATCAGCGAGCGGTCTTGAAGTTTGGTTCCTTGCCAAAAGAGATCAAACTTTTTGTTTTGCAGCGTGGCAAACCGTCGACGCAGACAGCTTTTCACCCACGAAATTGTTCGAAAGCGCCGCGCTGGAAACGAACACATCATGCCACCGGGAAAACGACAATTCAAGACAAAAGAGGCATCCGAGCCACTCACAAAGCCACTGCTTCCACCAAACTCACCCAATCCCGGACTTTGGCCTGCCACATCGAGCGGTTGAAGATCTTGGGTTTGATCTTGGCGAGAAGAATCGACCGAACTCGTTCGCGCAGTGCTGCTGTTGCTATGATTGCTGCCACTGTTCATGGTCGAGTTGGAGCTGCCTGATGGTCCACTAATGGAGCCATTGATGGCTGGGATGTGAAAGGGCACTTGGCGCTCTGCTTCGAGTTCTTCTGGGGTCAATTCACGAACGAATTGGTTGAGACCGTACTTCCCGGCTAGATAGTTGGCGCGGGACTGGCCACGATACTGTTTGCGCACCCACTCGAAAGGATCCAATTCATGAGGCTGGTGCTGTTGTAGCTTGGTGGGCGAAAGCTTAGTGTTTGGATGTGGTTTGGACGCTTCCTGATTACTTGTGTCGCGAGTGCTCTCTTGAGTGTTGAGCGGATCATTGTCATCCACGGGTTTGACCAGATCATTTCGTGGTTCTGCAGCTTTGGTTTTGGCTTGTTCGCTGGCACGTCGTTTTTCTCGTTTCCGGATCGCGCGAAGCAGTTTCTTGCGCTGCAGCAAGTATTCATCCGAGGTGTTCCAGTTATCGTTCAGCGAGTTAGCCAACGGCGCCCAAACCGGGGCCCAGAGTACGTCACGATCCATCTTGGACCTGCCAAAGGCTGCCGAGCAAAGGGCTGTGCAGCCACGGATGCGGGTCTCGGCTTGGTCAATCTGGTATGCTCCTGGGCCTAAATGCTCATGAAGAGACGCCTCACCAAGTGACAGAAATGAATTCGAGGCCGAGCGAAGAGAGCGATCAAACGTTGCTCTTGATCGTCTCGGAGTTGTGGACCTCATACTCTCTAGCCGACTCATGGAAGAGGACTTGCCCAATCGAGACGCCTGACTTGGGTCTGGGAAGAAAGTCGAACCAGGTCTCCTGCTTGGACTCAGTGGTGTCAATAAACCACGATCGACGCCAGTGATGAACGGTTTTCTTCTGGGCCGCACTTGGCGATGGGTTGGCGAGTGGATGTCTGGACCACTCGCTCGAGAAGGCGCATCATCTTCATGGTCACCATTTTGAGCCAGTTGCTTGAGTTGATACGGATCCCTCTCGGTCAACGACGCAAATGCCGCGTGTTGGTGAATGGCACTGTTGGTGACCCATTCATCGCGCAGGTCGTAGGTGCCTGGTCCCGGAAGATCCAAATCACCGCCAGAATGCAAGAACATGGGTAGAGCGTTGTTTCTAACTCTCGCTTCATCTTTGGTTGTGGCGTCTTCGGACGTCTTGCATAACGCGTTCCCAGAGGTAAAAGTGTCGCTGGCATACCCTGACGGTACCAAAAACTTTTGCTCCAATGCCTCTGGATTCACTTGTTCCAACGTCTTGCGAGATTCGAGCTTAACGATGAGTTTGAACAGATCGCGCGGAAGAAATGGCCGCTCCAGCATGGCTTCTGACTCGTAGTCGAGAACCGTGGAACGACGAGCCATACGTCCAAAGCCAGCACCAAGTCAATGCGGATTCAAGCAGTCAATCTACAAAAGCTGAGAGTGACAGGCAGAGGAAGCATTGCAGCTATTTTGGGTGCCCAGTTGCCTGCATTATCATCAAAGGCAGGAGGCAGATTCTCCATTTCCAAAACAAAGTCAAAACAACAACAATCACATTTGTTAGCACAAACAAGCACCAAAACAGCTCCCCGCCCGAAGACTTCCTTCTTCTTCTCTCGTCCGTTCTATTCAATTCATTTCATATTCGTGTGGTTTCATTTCATTTCCATCCATAACTGTTCTTGTCGTTCATTCAAATAGCGCATTGTGTCCTGTAGAGGCTCTTCCATCTCTCTATCAGATGGAGCTATGAGACGGGGTTTCGATTTCACAGAGTTGAGGTCTTCTTGCAAATAAAGGAGGCATTCTGTAGCATCTGGAAGATCCGTACGGCTGGAGGACGCAAGGAAGCATCAAATTGAAGACACTCGTGTGCGAGTTGGCGAATCAGTTCAGGGCACGTGTCCGAAAAGTCAGGACGGAGTTTGCCCAATGCCACTTGTTGCACAATAGTCGATTCATCCAATGTTTGTCCTTCGAACGGGATATGGTGTGTATCCAATTCGGATAGTAACACACCAAACGAGTAAATATCGGCAAGCTCTGTGTAGTCTTCGCCCAGAATAATCTCTGGAGCCACCCATCGCGCCGTGCCGACACCTGCTGTCATTGTCTGATTGTATGTTCGCTCCCGACTCTCACCGAAGTCCGTAAGCTTTGCACCCTTGATTGAGTCAATCAACACGTTTCGGGATTTGAGATCACGATGAATCAACGGAGGATCCAACGAGTGCAAATAACTAATGGCTTCAGCCACCTGAATGCAGTATTCACCCTTGGCATTCTCCCAGGTCAGTTTGTCGGGACCGCGTTGGCGCAAGACGGTGAGCAAGTCACCGGAGTCCATGTATTCCGTCACGATCATCAAATCACTAAAAGAATCATCACTATATGCAGCACCAACGAGTCCAACGATCCGTGGGTGGTTCAGATTGGCCAAGATGTTGAGTTCACCAACAAAAGTCTCGATGCTCGACCGTTCGTTCAAAAGCAACCTCTTGACCGCCACAAACTCTCTTCCCAGATGAGCCAGCCAAACTTCTCCAAACGCCCCTTTCGCAACCGTTCGTGTGAAAATAATCTCGTTCGGATCAATATGTTTGATGGACTTGTTCAAACCGTAAGCGTGTTCTGCGTCGGCATGAGTGGTCGCCATAGAAAGAGCCGACGTGGTTGAACTCGACGGACGATTACGCTGCTCCGATTGCATGCTCAATTCTTCTTGGTACTTGTGAATCTCGCCATATGCATCGCTATTGGCATTGTTATTGTAGTAATCACTGCCTGTGGTCGAGTCACTCGCATTCAATTTTCCGTCTTGATTCCCCATCGCCAGGTATGGTGGTCGTTGAGGACGACTTGGACGATAAGGATTCATCTGGGAAGTACGGCGTTCTTCATCTTGGCTTTTTTTCTTGCGGCGATAGAAGACAAAACCGATGACTCCGAGCACTACAACTACCGCCAGCACGATCACCACGACAATGAGCACCGTGTTGGTCGAACTCTTGGACGAACTGGAGTCAGCGCTCGAGCCACCCCCACTGATTGCACGGTCGCCGACACAGACAAGATCACTTCCGAGCTGATTTGCAGAAGCGCCTTGTCCACATCTCGTGTTCTTCTCAAGTCCAAGAGTACTATTGGAGGCCAGGCGTTTTAAGAAATCCAATTGTTCCTTGGTGAACTGGACATTCGAGAAAGAATTGCCCGCGAGACCACTGCGCGATCAACATCCATAAGCAAGCTTGGCGTTCAGCTTGAGACAACAGCACCAAAGCTTGCCAAAATACTTACACGGAGACCAATTTGGGCATCTTGAAAATGGACATCGGGAACTCCTTCAACTTGTTGCCTTCGAGAAGCCTGTTTGGTAGTATCATCAAACAAAAGGCACAAATATTCAGAGACAAGATCCGAAGTCCATGACACAGACCAAACGCTACGTACAAATGGTTGACTTGAGTGAGTTCCCAGTCAAATGCCTCCAGCGAGTTGTACGAAAGATTTCTGTATATCATTGAAAAACGCGGCGATGGACGAACATTGAGCGTCAGCACACCCCATCCTCGTGTGACCAAAACGATCCAAGCAAGCAAAACCAAAAAGTTTCTCACAAGAGCTTCACCCTTGACATGGCCGTTGGCATGGCCGGAAGTTGTTCAAAATTGTTGCGAGCGAGGCTCCTGAACAAAAGACGACTTCGTTGAGCTTCCACTCCAAGATACAGCAACGCACTGCGAGAGGCAAAACTCACAGTTGAAGCAAGTTCTTCATCGTGCCAATCTGATTTGGAAAGGTCGTCAGGTTGCAATTCTCCATGAAGCTATTGACTCGGGTACACAATACCACAATGAGTTCCATGGCAGTCGAACAACACGAAGAGGTTGATTCGTGAATCTCACATTGACGACGGAGAAGTCGGGATGAAACTCTGCGGCAGAGCCGAAAGGTCGACATTCATAATCATACTAATAGTCGCCCCGATTCAAATAACAAACAACATCGTTCAATGAACATAACGTCAAAATCATCATCCAGAGGTTCATCTTGAGGCAGTAAAAACGTACAAGGAACCGAGCGATGGAATGGAAGTAAATTGGTCACTGGGGAACGAAACACTCTTGAATTTTCCTTTGGGGAAATACAAGTCTTCATAGCCCGTGATTTGACTGGTGTTTGTCATACGTATCCCCCACACAAACGCGGTCAGAGATCTTCAAGAATTAGCAAAACAGAGAAAGAGAAAGCAACCGCGTACATGTACTGCGCGCCAGAAGGGAGCTGCAGGTCCTGAAAGGCGTCAATGGGCGCGGCGGGCAGACCTTTTTCAAAAACATCGCCAACGTAGATGCCATCGGTTTTACTTGGTTCCTTGATGAACACAAACCAGAGCCGTGCCGCGTTGTAGGCCTTGGGAAGACACTGGAAAGTGCAGATCGAATTGTCCGCGGTGGTGGCTTTCGTGCACAAATTGCCACCATCCTCGGAGCAAGTGGATCCATCACTTGGGTATTTCACACAGGGCACATTGGCTCCACAGAGATCGTCGCAGGAGCTCAGCAGCACTTGCTTTTGGTCTTTACCACACCACGAAGCAGCTGTTGTTGTCGTTGAAGTGTTGGTGGTGGTTGTCAACGCAAGCGCTCGCAGCGCGGGGGCACTGGCCGTCATGTTGCTCTTTCACTTCCTTGCTGGACGCGTTGGCTTTGTTACTTGTCCTTTTTTTCTTTGCTTTCCTTTCCTTTTCTTGGTTGCTTTCCCCTGCTGCGGCAATGGCCAGTCGATAGGGGTCCACAGGCAATCGATCCACTCCACCAGCAAACGCAAAGGACCAAACAACAACAGGCCAAGCTACTGATACAACAAGTCAGATCGCAAGAGAAATCCAGCGAGAGCGTTCCACGCGCGTTGCTTGTCGGCGCCGCCAAACCAATTCAACGAGAAGCAAACAAAACGGTGCCGAGGCTTCTTTCTTTGCAGGTTTGTTTTGTGGTGTTTTGTTGGGTTGGTTGTTCCCGCGCGGTAATTTACATGGAGTGGTTGAATGTTGAAATTTTGGGGGAGGAATATTTGCCTGAGATGGCACAAAGCAGGGCTGGCTCAACGTGGCGAAAAGTTGCACCAAGACCAGCCATGAGGAGTATAGTTGGCAATGCGGCAACTTGGTACGGAAGCCAGTGGGTTCGTATACGTATACTAAGCCAGTTTCGCAATGGTGTGATTGGTATTTTTTACTTCACGTGCGTGGATATTTTTCGGGTTGGGATTGTTGGTGTCGCAGGTTTCTGTCGGAGTTGATTGGTTGAAAACCGTGTCCAACAAACTCATCAATTCCACTGGTTCCACTGACCAGATTTCAGATCCGAAGGATCGCACTTGATCGGGAACACATCCAGTGCAGGGAAAAAAGTCAAGTTCAGCAATGGCTGGCTTTGGTGGAAAGATACCGGAAGCCAGCCAAGCATTCAGCAAGAATTCAGCGCAACTTGAGGTGACTGGGTGGTGACGACGCACTTCGAAGCAAGTGGGAAATGGCGGCCAGAAACGACAGCAAAATGAAGGAATAAGAAATGACTTCAGAAAGGATCGCACCGCGCTGTACACACATGAACTCCAAGCTATCGAGATCAAGTTGACCCCGTGTCCGACTCTTTTGACTGAATCGCTTGGACTGGCATCATCACGGATCGGAAATGCCATCACCAGCTCGTCTTCTTGTGGGCAGAACTGCGTGCGACAAGTGTACATCCACAAAATGTGTGGTGTCGCAACGCCAACAAGCCAACCAACCCATTGGCGGATTGTTTTGATTTGGAAGGTGGCGTTGTTGATGTGAAGCAAGAGGCATGTAACGATTTCCGATCTATCGGTTAATTTCAAAACTCTGTGAAAAAGCTGAACAACAGACCCACAATTGAATCTTCGATGACAGCGTACAGAAAAAAGAAGGTACAAGAGGTGCACAACACAGGGAATTCAGAAGAAGAAGCAACCCCAAGAGCAAGATCAAGAAGAGAAAAGAGAAAGATTCCCTTCTCAACCAACGTGTGACTCGCAAGTGTTCTGCATGTCATCTGTGAGAGTCCTTTGCTGCATCCTGCCCGCCTTCACTTGAAGTGTATGGCCCCATATGTACTGAAACGGTACAGAATTCCCAGAAGCCCAAACGCCGCAAAGAGACTCGTTCTCCAAAAGAACCCAGCTCGCTATACGGAGAGTATACGAACTGAGTTTTCCACGGTTTGCTGGGCCAGCAAAACAGTCACACGCTGCATTGAAGCATCGCGGCCTAGGGAGGTAAGGGGAGCCGCTGCTAAACCTGATTCGCGAACGCGGGACCGTCCACTTATCCGCACTATACTCTATTCAGTGTATACCGTTTTCATTTTGCTGATCGATGATTGGCTCAAGGCAGGTAGAAAGTGCAAGCAGTTGGTTCGACCGACTCGGCAAAAAGCGAGGGATGGGGATGCATCGCAGTGGAATTGGGTGGGTTGGAGGCCTTGGTCAGGGCGAAAGGGGTTCGGGCTCCGGACGTCGAGCATGCAAATGACGGCCAAAAGCGCAAGTCTGCGCGTAATTTTTTGGCCGAGGCATTTCAGGGTTTTCTCAACAGCAGAAGCTGAGCTCTCTGAATAAGCATCAGCAAACCCCCAAGCCAAGTGAGGCAGTGTGTGACCCAGTGAGAAGCAAAGTGGTGGGTGACCGAGAATACAACATTCGAACAAAGACAAGAAAGAGAACCGCAGATCAAAGCAATCCAACCAACCAGCCCCAGTCGGAAACAGACAAAAACAGCCAGACAGCCAGACAGCCAGACTGATCGACACTGGATCCGACGCACCTTAGAAGCAAAAGCAGCTTTCCCCCTTCGTTTTGTTGCAACAAAAGCAGCCCTCGACGTTACGGAAAGATCGTGCTACCAATTGTGATTGTTGGCAAGGCACCAAGAGGCGATATCCTTGGGACCAAACGTCCATCGTGAGAATCACACACACACACACACACAGAAACGTGAACGTGGGGATGGACCCAGTGCTTCAGGATGAATACATTTTGCTGACCCCACGCCAAGTCTTGTCGGAACCGAAAGCGAAAAATGGGGGCAAGCGTGCTACCAAATCGCATGGTACCAAACTCAGCACCACCAACAAACGTGATCGAGCCGCGACCGTCTCGCTGACAACCAACAGCAGTACTGCCAACGCAAATGGCAAGACCAAAGGTAAAGCTGCCATGCCCAAACGCACCAATTCGCTCAAGCAAAAAGCAAGCACTTCGTCGCTTTTGTCCCGATCGTTTTATGCTGAGTTTGAAAAAGAAGTGAGTCTCTTGGAACCAAAGGCTTCTCTGCGTAGCAAGAGCGCCGTGGTGCTACCAAATAATGCGACGACTCCTGGTACTGGCAGTAGTACTGCACGAACCGCTAGCACAACGAGTACGACCCCCACGACGCCCTCTCCGGCGTCCACAGAAACTGCGAGCTCTTCGTCTAGTACCAGTAGCAATCATGGCGAACCCGACGAAGAACCTGTGCAAGAGCCTATGCAGGATGATGCTGACGCCGAAGCCAGCGATGCGGAATCGGCTTCTTCTGTGGAGAGCCTCGAGTTTGACAGTGACGATGACATGGACGAGGACGAAGAAGCGCATCGCAAGGCCACTATGCATCGACGCTTCAATGACCGACGCTTTTCCGAGTGTTTGTCGTCTTCAGCCGGTGCATCCACTTATGTGTGCGAACTGCACGATCCAAAGTGTTTGTTGAAAGGTGCGTTCGCTTAGACCCACCATAACTCGACACAGCAGTGCGTGGCAGGTTGACTGATGCTGGGTTTTGGCTGCTTTTTGTGAATAACAGACCAGCATTTCATGTCGACCCGCGTGGAAGTCAGCCCCGCCAGTGCGCCGGGGTCCGCGTTTTTAGACACCAGTAGCAATACCAATTCCCACTTTTGGTATCGCATTTCCATCGGACAGGTCTCTCAGACTTTTGAATGCCCTCCTGCGAGTCTGTTTGCCGTAATCAAGACCCTTGCTGAAGACGTACAGCTTGGCGAGCATATTGACATTTTCCTCGAGATGTACTATCTTCGCCAGGGCTTTCGAGGCTCGCTGAAGCGCATGTACACGTCGTTTGCCAAACTGAGTGAAGAAGTGCTCGAAACTCTGGAGCGTTTGGCCGATATCGATGCCGTGTTACGACACAATTGCTTTTTGAAACTGATCGGCGCTAAGCCCCACACAGAATTGTATGGAGAAATTCAGCGCATGGTGGCGTCCCATGAACCAAGTCCGCATGCTTCTCCCAGTGACCAGGAACAGACCCAAGATGATGAGGAAGCGAGCCAACAGCACAGTTGCCTGTGTGCGGAATTTTGCAGCTCGATTGAGGTATTTGCGCGGTACTGCGAGACAATGCATGGTAGTTTTGATCGCAACCGGTTTCGCAGTGTGGCCAGTGAGACCACAATGCTTTCGCACCATGCCCTCACGTTTTTGCGGGACACGGTGTTTTTGCTGGAAAAGCGTGACTTTCGCTTTATGAAACCCATGCGGCGCTGCGTGGTGTATGGCTTTGGTCGCAATGCGTTGTTTGAGATTGAGCGAATCTCCAAGCGAGAATGGGCGTTGCGAGCGTACAACCATGCGACCAACCTTCTGGTGTTGAGTATGGAGAAATACGTAAATTCGGCGATGATTTCCGAGACCATGGTGTGCATCAAGCGATTCTTTGCCAACGATTCACGAGGCAGTCAAGCACAAGAAGACGTGTGCTTTGTGCGCAAAATGAAGAAGCCTACTCCGGGTTTTGATGTGCTTTTGGTGTCGGAGATTATCAGTTGTGGCAAGACGACGACATGTCTGCAGTTTAACAAAGTGCATCGCTATGGAACGGTGCATGATGAGTATGTGGCCAGAAGCGAGATTTGTGGCGGTGCCAACCATCAACAGAGTGAGATAGTGCAGAGCAGTTGCATTGTTGACCCGCGAAGCCCCCATCGACACCTTCAGCAAGTACATGTCACGGCGGGAAGTGATGCGTTGGTGTTTTTGGCGTTGGCTGTGAGTTTTAATCTCCTGCTTGGCCACGGCGAGATCAATTTATGGAGGTTTTGAACCTTCAAGCGCGAAAATCATTTGGTGAACGGTTCTGGTTGGTGTGGTGGACGCGAAAGGTGGTGTGGTACCGGTGTTGTGGCATTGTTTTGTCCCGTGTTTGGTTTTCGTTGTGCCAGCAGTCGTTTTTCTTCCCTTTCCTTTTATCAATTGGTTATTTTTCGAATAGAATCTTGTAAGTTACAAATGCGGTGTTGAATGGTGTGATGGACGGAAACCCTGGAAGGAAAGAGATGGGACTCCGTTCCACCCCAGAGGATCCTGTTTCACAGGCAGAGGATTCATTTTTGCGCCAGCACCAAGGAGCCACCACCAATGCATTCAAAAGGCCATCTGGGACGGGATCGTTTATACAGTATCGTTGATGATGTGTGTATGGAAAGGGGCAACAACCGGCCAGTTGTGGGACCGCACTTACCTGTCAGAATGCATTCGTCTGGGTTGTGTAACGGTGATTGGTGGATGTAAACTGTGGGGGACTCCTCCAGAGTGGGTCCAGACTCAGATCAAAAGGAACTCAGTGGTCAGCATAGTCAGGAGCGTTCAGCACCAGCAAAAAATCGAGCAAAACGCGAGGCTACACAAAACCGGCGTGCCTTCGCAAGATCAAAAGACAATTTATCCCCTGCCTCACCAGGTCTGTCGGTTCGGTTTGGTTCAGCACTTTTTCTTCTTCTTCTTTTGCTCTTTGGGCTTTTGGCTTGTGGTGGCTCACTCACCAGTTTGCTCACTTGGGCTGTGTGCTTGGAATGGCGCCTCCGACCCCCGATCGACACCAACAATCCACCCAACAGACCAGCATGCGAGAACACGACAGTGAACAAATGGCCCGCGTGCTCGCCATGGAGAGCAAGTTTCCCAATCTGCAAGTCATGCGTCATGCCGCCGTCGACTCGCTTTTGCTCCAGCTCCGCAATGAAAACACATGCCATGCGGATTTCAAGCGCTTTGCGGATCGCCTCATGAGGTGGGTACCAACACGCGAAAGAGCCAAGAGCTGAAAAAAAGGGGGGGGGGCGTTTGCACCTGGCCTGCTGCCTGCTGTGGATGGCGTATATGATACGATGGACTTGCTGCTGCGAAAGAAATCTCTGTTTTTTTTTCCATATTTCTTTCGCCGCCGACAGTGCTGAATATCTTTGCTTCTTTCGTCCGTTTTTGCTGAAATGCGGTGGGTCTAACGGAAAACACCTTCTTCATGGGGTGGGGATGGATGGCAGAATCCTGGCAGAAGAAGGGCTGGCTGCTTGTGCGCTGCAACAAGAGACCGTCAAGACCCCTACGGGCGACTTTTTCACAGGCTCCAAGCTGGCCAGCGACGTTTGCGCCGTGTCCATCATCCGCGCCGGCGACAGTCTGCTCGACTGTGTGTTGCAATGCGATGGCTCGGTCTCGGTTGGTGAGTGTGGATGCCCGGCGTATGGGACGGGGCGATCCTGAGCGTTGCTTGGCGATGCGTGTAGGCAAGATTTTGATCCAACGCGACGAAGCGTCGGCCGATAAGCATCCGATTTTGTATTATTCCAAGCTCCCTCCGCAGATTGCTAGTTTCGCGCGAGTGCTGATCGTCGACCCGATGCTGGCCACGGCGGGCAGTGTCTGTCTGGCCATCAAGGTGCGTCGTCGTGTCTTGTTGTTGCTGGCGTGCCTCTTTCTGCAAAATGGCTCAGTCTTGCTGATGGATGATGCACAGACGCTGCTGGAAGCCGGCGTCTCGGAGGACCGCATTGTGTTTTTGAACGTGGTGTCGTGCCCCGAAGGACTCGAAGTACTGTTCAATGCGCACCCCAAAGTGCAAGTCATCACGGCTGCCCTGGATCGTGGGCTCAACGAGTCCAAGTACATTGTTCCAGGACTCGGTGATTACGGCGACCGATACTATGGCACTTGCCACTAGAAAAAGCTCCCCTGTACAGACAAATTGGCTTTGTTTGATTCTGTTGTCCTTGTCTTTGGCTTTTGCAAATACGTCGGCACTGTGGTTGGTCGGCGAGAACGTCGCGGGTTTGTGTGTGTCTTTGGTGCGTTGGGCTTGGTGGAGCCGGAAGCGTCGCTTCCCTGCATAGCTGTCGAACACCCACGGAGTGTCGACTCGCGACAAGCTTTCGCTCGTGCATGGCGTCGACCGGGCAGAATCTTTACTGGCCGCCAACGAGATGCCATTACCATCCAACGCATTATACCATCCATGACGTGTGGTCCATTTCCTCAAGGGTCGCCTGGTGAATCTCTGATCGACGAGCAGTCTCAAGAGGATCTGCAATTGCCGACAGACTTGTAGCATACGTCAGACGCGGCTTTGGTCCTTCACTTGGTTTTGGTGTTTTTGCGGTGCTTGGGAGTTGGTTGCACTCGCCGCACCCGTGAAAAGCCATCCAAAGCCCAAGTCGTCGGGTCCATCGAGATCTTCTTGAGGTCTGATGCTGCTACTTCCCTTGGCAGTCGATCGCGGGTCATCTCACGGCGAGTCGTTGGCTGCCGGACAAGTTGTTGCCATGGTGCTGGGTCAATCGCGGGCCTTTGGCCAAGTGACTGGAAGACTCCACGACACAACGAATCATACACTCGTGCACGTCGACGCTGCCCGGCCACGAACGAGACGAATGGCGTCCAGGAGACAACGGTGGCGGGCACGAATCTGCTGCTGCAGCTGCTGCACCAGATGCGGTGGCCGAACCTCGTCGCCCAAACAAGCGATCCATCAAGAGATTGGACGGCAGAGTACTCACGGATGCGCGATGGCCGTGACTGGGCCCGACGCCATCTTTCGCTTTGGTGCTTGGCTCCAAGGATTTGGTCATAAAGTTGATGCGGTGCAGTTTGGAAAGCGGCAGCGTTTCAAGCAACACACTCAACGGGATCCACACGATCTGCTGCGCTTCGTGGTCTTCTTCTTCATCTTGTTGCTGTTCATCAAGCGGTTGGTTCCGCTGCAACGGCTTGAGCTGGAGCATGGGTTGTTCTGGTGGTGGTGGCAGTGGTGGCTTTGATTGATGGTGTTGGTGCAGTTCATCCATGAGTTGACGCTCCGATGCATGCACCAAAAAGTGTTTGATGTACTTGCGCACGAGGCAACCACGCGGAATTGCGCGACTCTCAAAGCCCCACAGCGCCAGCCCCGCCAGCATCAAGTCGTAGTAGGTGTGCATCAAACGATTGCCTACCAACAGCAGACAACTCCAGAGCATCATGACAAACACCTGGTTGTGCACAAGTGCCAAAGACTGGTTGTCCAGGCGAAGCACATTGAGAGCCGTGACCAGAACCGGAAACACCAGCGCTGGTAGCACCATCAACAACGCGATGTTCAACATGCGCACCGCCATAAAGCGGTTCATCCCGGCGGCCTGGTGGCTTTTGTTGCCCAACACATAACCCACGTAAAAGCAGTACGTCAGCAGTCGAAACAGTTCCCCGAGCGAACGCACGTGGCCAAGTGCATCGCCGCCATAGCAACGATACTCGGGGCTGCTCCACTCGGTCGTGGTGCCTGGGGTGTTGTTCACTACGTCTTGGTCCGATGGGTAGAGGGCCACCGAAGTGGCCAACAAGTTGGTGTCGTTGATGAACCAGCTGCACATGGTGCGAGACGCGCCAATGTGCCACTGGAAGATCATCAACAGACTCAACGGCACAATTTTGGCATAGTGTAGTCGCCAAATGCGGCTAGACAGTGACATATAACTCAGACTTCGCAGCACCAGCTCGGTGTCGTGGTGGCCAGTCAAGGCGCACTTGTTTGCGCGGTGCACCGTGCGCATGACGCCGTATCCTTCGGTCAGCACCAGCAGCCCATAGTAACTGCAGCCCAAGAGAGACGCTAGTGCCGCCATATTGAGCAACACCCGCTCCGAACCAAAGCCATAGATCTCGGTCAGCACCATCCCCGTGCCCAAGTTGATCATGTCTTCAAATTCTGTCGGAAATGGCGCATCCTGTGGCGATGGAAGCCGGCCGCCGATGATGCAGGCCAACATGGCCATGGGGTCCATGACGTTGGGCACTTCGAGAAACCCCGAAGGTTGGGTAGCCCATTCGTGGGTGACGGGATCCACTTTGATGAACCGCAAGACCATGGTGTAGTGGCCTTTGCCGATGCCATAACACTCGCGCGAGACAAAACCATCGCGATTAAAGATTTCGGGGTTCATTCGTCGCAGATAACAGTACTCGGAGCGTCGAATGGCATAGAAGAAATAGAAATTTGAGGTTTTGTCGGTGATGTTACGACACGTCTCGGCACAACCTGGTTCATAGATGCACTTGTAATACAACGCCGTGTTATTGAGGTCATCCGGGACCCCGTTCACCCTCTGGCGCTCTTCGGCGATGGTCTCATTGAACAAGGCTCCATCCACGAGGTCACGATACTTGGATTCCACTTCGGTCATGGAGCCCTTGGTCAGATACATCACTGGAAGGTACTCTTGCACGGGGTGGTAATTGAACTCGGTGCGATTGCCAAGCGTCTTGTTCGTTTGCACGAGTGTGTTGTCGTCGAGGTACCTCGTGCCCAATTGCTCGGCTGTTTTCATCAACTGGTTGCCCAGGAAGAAAGCCGATTGGGCCAGGGTCTGGTCTTCAAGACACGCCTGGAAGCTCTCGTACGCTCTTGTGCCGTAGATGCAATCCCAGAGCCTTTCACGAATGGCGGTGAGTGCATTGGCATCGCCGTCTAGGTTGTTGCGGTTGCGTTCGGTGATTTTGCCGGCGATCGCCATGGCGCGCATGCCGGCGCGTTTGCCAGACAAGTCGACAAACCCTCTCTCTTCGGTGTACAACGCCATCAAATTGGTTTTGCCGGCCCAACCGTGCGGATCCAACGAGAAGTTGACGGCCAGTTCACTGGCCAACTGGAGCATTACGTCGCTCACCGCTTGATCTTGTGGCTTGTGCTCGATCAATTGCTTGCGTCGTGCCAGACACGTGTTCAAGTCGGGTAGCAACTTGTGCTGCCACGCATGCAACGCCGCATCGACTTGCGGATCCGAGACATCCACATTTGCAGACCATTCGAGGTTGAGCAGGTTCGAGGCGTTGTAACCTTTGAGGCAGAGAATGGCTTCGGGCACTTCGTTGACACGGCAATTGGTCTGGTCCGGAATGTATTGCGTGACGGGTTGTTGCCAGAGGATAATGGTCTTGTTGGCCAGCGCCTCGAGTTGTTGACGTTGCTGGTCCCGCTTGGCCACCAGTCCGCTCTGGCAGTATCTTCCGATCACTGGGTCTTGGTGCCAGGCGTTGATGCCCGACGCCCAGTGCAACGCTTTGGGCAACACCATCAGATCAATGTATACGTTGATGAGTCGCGTTGGTTGATCGGCTGGGACATCGCACGGAACACCGGCGTGGTCGTAGAGAAATCGCACAAAGCCATAGTCCAGACGATCGGTCCATTCTAGAGACTTGCGGAACGACACTTCGGTGCGGGCGATCTCGTATCGACCGAGGATCCAGCATTTCAGAGGCGACGCTAGGTTCCAACAAAACACGATCAGCCAGAGCGTCAATAGCTTGAGTTTGTGCGCTTTGGCTTGCACAGTGGGCAAGGTGCTGGAAGGAGTGATCGGCTCTCCATCGGGTTGATGGGCATGTGCATCACCGCTAAGTGGCACCACCGTGCTTGTGCTGCTAACGACCATGTTGTGGTTGTGTGGATTTGGGGCAACGCCAAGACGTGTCGTTAAATCAGGAGTGGGTTGGGAGGCCGCACGGTGTGCTCGTTCATAACTTGAGTGACGTCCAAAAGAGGCGATGAAATAGACAACTCGTCGAGCACTTGAGCTCGCTGCAAACCACCAGTCGCCGCGTAACCACTTGGCTCTTCGTGAAGAAAGAACCTTCTGAAACGGGTCACTCGAACTGTAACTGAATCATCCCACGACGCCCGTCAAGCCAACTTGCGTGCAAATCCAAGGCAGCGACGACACCGTTTGAACTGATACGATCACAATTGCTGAAATGCGTGCAACGCGCATCATGTCTTTGGTCTTGCGCACGCAACATGCTTCCCTGCTCCCTCAAAAGCTGCCGCTGCTGGCGGTGACCCATCCACGATAGAAATGAATCGAACCCGAACGTTGACAGCTGAAGGAACGGAGACCGGAGTGCACATCCACAACAAAACAAGACAAAATCCCCCCCCCCCCTTCAAAACATCGTCAAAAGTGTTAACTGAAAATGCCCCAACAACAAACCAACCAGTCCACTTCGTCACCTCGAGTAGTGGATACTCACGAAGTGGCATGATTGAACGCTGGCCAACTTGAGTAACCCTTGAAGATCATGTATCAGCCAATCAGATCGTTCGGTTTCCTCAGTGCTCTCGCCGTTTCGTGCACCATGTCGACACCACCGCCACGATTGAAGGAAGCGAAGAGCTTTATTTAGTTCTCTCCCTCCCCCTCCATTCGGCATGGTGCCGCTTGCTCATGTTGAGGGAGAGAGGTGGTAAAACCGAGAGCCGTTCAACAGTGCAGTGCGTATTCGCTCCAATCTTTGTCCACAATAAAGTCGCGCTCAAGCGCCTTATCCAAGCGGTGTCGAGGCTTTCGTCAATCGCGCGGCCGCCATGTACATCCCAAAGATGCTCAGGCAGCAGTCCAAAGACTCCACGATCCAATCCTCGGCGCCCATCGAGCCGATCAGGAACAATTTCATCAACTATTACGACAATTACACAAGTGGCTTTCCTCTGGTCCATTGGCAAGTTGTTCGACGGCTGCTCTTGTGGATCCTCGTGTTTTGTTGGAACGTTGCGTCACCATTCAAGTGCTGGTTTCTGGGCAGGTACGAGATCTCGTCCATCGAAGTCTCGTTCAACGTTCCGCTGGATTGGTCCGATCAACTCGAGTATAAATTCGTCAAATATCTCTACGACCAGGCTCAAGTTCACTGCGATATCCCACCAGGTCAACCCACTAGGTTGATCAACCTGTACATCGATATGATGGTGTTGCCCAAGGCGGCCAATTGGGCGCAAGGACTCAATAAATGGCACCAGGATCCTGCGATCGGCCGGTACTGTCAGAGTGGACTCGTTGCCAGGCAAAGCCAACAAATGTACCAAATTCTCGCTTTAAACGACACTCCTGTCTTCATGTGGGGCGACCGCGTGGACCATTTCATTCCCGATCAGCCCAATTGTAGCGTCAACGAAGTCCCTGAAGCCATCATGTGTCTCAAGGGCTTCAACGCATCGATGATTCTCAACTTGGACTGGTCGACGGGGCTCAACGAATCCGATCCAACCGTTTACGACGCACTTGCAGCATGGCAAGAAATCATGCTACCGGATCTTCCAATGTGTCTTCAGCGAAGGCAGCATCTCTTGAACCTGCATGGAAGCAAACAGCGCGGGTTTGTGCTGAACCTGCTTGCTCGTGAACTCGCGCACAACTATTCACTGCAACTCAACGGCTGGGCCGGTAAGAGCAACATGATGAACGTGTTCTGGGAGCGCGTGGGCTTTATCGATTTGCCGGGCAAACCTGCTGGCACCCGCAAACTCGCGCTGTCGGGACAAATCACGGAGCGCAATCGCAACAACTTTGATGGTGATACCCACGCCGTCACGGTGCTTCGCGAACGACTTTGGGTTTGTGCCGACCTCGTGACCTCGACCAACACGAAAGATCTGCGTCAATTCCATGATTGTCTTGTGGATCACCCGCTTGCGCAGCCCTCGTTTTTCCTGGGAAGTCTGCTGATGAAAACCGATTCCGAGCTGGGTGATCGCTATCTCGACGACAACTACCTGGTCAACCGCAACACCACCATTGGCAATCGCATTCGATGGGACTATCAGACTTCACGGCACTACCTCAACGTCACCTACTTGACTTCGAACCTGAACGATAGCGTCGAGACAGCGTATCGAGACAAAGTGGACCAACAACTTTTGAACGAACTGCTGGATGAAAACCATCCACCGCTTCTCTACAAGTGCTTTTACGTGCCTGGTTGCGCGGAAACCTGTCGCAACGTCACGGGCAAAACGGCTGAATTCTACTTTTTGTACGCCATCAAACGCTCAGGCTTTTGTTACCTCGAACGCATGGAACCCGATCTTATCATCCACAACAGCTTTGTCACGCGAGACTGCTACGGCATCGGCAAAGGAGACACCACTTTGCTGTACATGCTGGAGGACTCGACCAACTGTGCCAGCCGCCTGCCGACTAGCAACTACCTCGAGATCCCGGGGCTTCTCGACCCCATGGCCATTTTGGCGTGCATCATTGGCGGTCGCGTGCCTTCGGCAAAAGACACGGCGTTTCCCACCAGCTTTGAAAACATGATTCGCATGGGTTCTGGCATGGTGCTCACGGCAGTGTACAGCTTTGGTTCCGAACGAGTCTTGCTCAACATGTGTGTACTGGTGGCACTGCTAGGGTGCTCGTATTACTCGATGTTGGTGGTTCATGAAGGAGCCGGCGTGCTACACGTGTTGCAAAAAGCGAAAAAGTACCGTCAAGCAACTTGTGGCGACGTAGATCGGTCACTCGATGAACTGGTGGCCCAAAGTGTCGCCAAAATGTCGATTTCCAGTCGTGTGTGGCGACTGCACTACTTGATCATGGCACCCTTTGGCTTTCTCACGATTCTGCAATGGCACCTAGGTGCATCACGCACCATGTGCACCTGGTACGTCAACGGCACCAACCTGTTACAAGTCGAAGAGAACGCAATCGATCCGTCGTGTACACCCGAATACAAATGCGATGGAGGTGACCCGTTGGGCCATCTCAGCTCATTTGGCGAAGCATTTCGTTTGTTGACGTACTCGTTCTTTGTGTCGTTCATTTTCATCGGTCGCAACCATGTGGCTGGCTTCAATCGGTTCGTGGCGACGCGTTGGTTGTCCATCACGTGGTTTGTCTTTGTTCCAGGCATGGTGACCCCGATTCTTGTCACGGCTCTCAACCACTTGCGGTTGTATGTGAATCACCCAACACTGACGTTGCTGCACAACCAGTGTTTCGTCGCACTGGCGTGGATGCTGTTGCTTTGGCTTTGGAATCGCTGCTTGGATCTCTACCGCGACGCGTTGTTTTGGATTCTCCAATGGTTTGGCTTTACGCGACGCGAGCTGCCGCCGAAATGTCTGGGCTACAAACACCTCCAGCACTTTGTTGTACACGAGTCTGAGCTCCTGGCGTCGTCATCGTCTAAGTCCACCGATGCGATGGGTGTGCAACCGCAACCTAGTTTAGGCATGCACCTGCGTGGCAAACTGCCCAGCATTGCTGTTTCCACCGCCGTCGCCGCCGCTGCCACAACCACCACCACCAGTGTTGCTGCCACCACCTCCAATACCGGCAAACATGACCTCTGGGTGCCGCTCTCGGTTGTACTCGAAACGTTTCCACTTTCCAAGCTCAAGCGATTGAATTTCGAGTACAAAGCGTTTGATCCCAAGCCCGAGCCATCGAAATGGCAGTCGGCAGGGATTCATTTTCTTCAAGAACATTTTCGACGGGTCACCAAAGCTACCGTCAAGACGGCACCGCACAACAACAACAACAACAGCCACAAGACCAGCAAAAGCCATTTGCCAAGTGCCGCTCCGCGGACCTTGCGGAGCCATCACTCGCTGGTGAACCAGGAGTTCCATCAGATTGCCATCACAGGCATTGAGTGTTACATTCGGTTGACGCAGACTGAGAACCCTTCGTGACAAGGAAAGTGACTTGAATGGCGATGTGCCAGCCATTCGCTTCCTCCCGGACTGCCCAGATACCTCACAGAGCACAG
Source organism: Paralagenidium karlingii (assembly GCA_027475765.1). Classification (NCBI taxonomy): domain Eukaryota; phylum Oomycota; class Peronosporomycetes; genus Paralagenidium; species Paralagenidium karlingii. The sequence continues at coordinate 149,810 of JAMFLO010000018.1, forward strand.
CGACACAATGGAATGGTGAGATTGCTTTCCAAAGTGAATGGAGAGAAATAGATCATGTTGACAAGAAGAATACAACTGGAGAGGAGGAGGATCCGTCTGTGTAACTCAAAGGGCCAGACCCAGCTATGGTGTTTCTAAGCTTTGACTGGTGGGTTTTCGTTTGATACTGGTTGATGTGGGCGTTGACTTTGGCTTTGGCGCTCGTGTCGGTGTGGGTTCAGATCCTGACCAGCGTGCATTGGAGCAGGCCGATTCGAGGTCGTGACCGTCCAGATGGATTTCTTGTAAATGGCTGGTCGAATTGGTCAGAACCGAGCCCGAGCCTGAGCCCGAGCACGAGGACGAGGAGCATGGTGACAATGGTGACTGGGGACTCTGGTTGTTCTTGAGACTGGCTTTGACTTCGCGCTCCATGGTTTCTTTCGACGTCGAGTCCGAGGTCTCCAATTTGATGCGTTTGCCAACCTTGAGCACGTCCTTTTTGAGAAAGTTGTCCTGCACCCAAAACTGCAGCGCGTTCATCAGACATGGACAGGCGACCATCACGAGCACCAGTTCAGCGCGTGGATACGGCTTGAGCGGTGCAAACAAAAAGGCTGCCAGTTCATTCAACGGCTTCTCAAACAGCAGAATCAGCAACGCGATCAACACTTTGGCCAGCCAGATGACTACGATCCACGAGGTCAATTGCTTCAACCAGATACTGCACATCCATTAAGTAGTCACAAAAAAAAACAGTTAGGATACTAAAGAACACGCCATTTTTGCACCATGGTACCTGATGCGAATGGGATTGCCGTAGTCGCCGGGCACCAAGACCGAGGCCCAACCGAAGTGTCTCTATTGGGAACAGAACGACCAGAGAAGAAGACATTGAACACCCACAGCTCATGGACGAACAAAGGAGTTCATCATGGGACGTACCGCCAATTTGGTGAACCCAGAGAGCAACAGCCAATTGAAGAACACACCGACGGTCGTGTCCAAGGTAAAGTTGACAAAGTACAATGCACACTATGCAGTGAATCATGGGAAACCATTCGGAATACAAACACAACGGAGTTTCAGTGCACATCCTCATTGAGTGGCAAACCAGCGTCACCAAAACCAAGCACCCACCTGGTCCGTGCCTTCGTCGTGGTGATGCTGATAGAGAAACAGCGCAATGATCAAGTTCGCGACATGCGCGAAGCCTGCACCGACCATTTGTTTGGAAGCATCAAACGCCCAGATCTGTCCACCCACCACAGCAGCCAAAAAGAAGCAATTCGAAAAGCAAAAGTGTCACTATAAAGGTCACGAAACTCGATCGCCGCAAACACAGCTGTCGTTACCTTGACGGGTCTTTGTGGCACTTCATAGTATCGCTTCATTGCCAGCACAAAGAGCGCGATGACGCCCAGCAGCATCTGAATCAGCGTAGCAAAGGTGCCGCTGATGAGTTTGCATTCTTCGTCTTCCGGTGGTGGCGTCAACTGGGCATTCGGCGCCGCTGGCGGCATTCTCGAAACGTTTCTCCTTGTCAGCAACTTGTCCACGTTTCAGTGTTGCTGAGTTGTGAGTTTGTGAGTGACTTGGGCGACACCTTCACTCACACGCCAAAAATTCACACACTCACGACACACCATTTCCACACCACACTATTCATTGGCTAAAAAGCATCCTCTTCGGTCCAAGCGATTGGTGCAAAAAGAACGCGGTTTCCCTACCCCGTTTCTGCTATGATTGTTGTCATCCTGTACCATCCCAACGCAACTAAAAACGAAATCGTACTTACACACCATGTGTCCAGACCAAAACACCTTGAAGTTGTTGGGTTTGGCAAGTTGATGAACCCTCGACCGCTGCTATGCGATTGCTGGGTGGCTTTGGTGTCGTCAGGATGACAGCCATTTGAGTGAGCGGAAGACGCTGATGAAGGTGATGGAGCTACTGATCATAGGGCTCCAGTCGATCCGAGTGAACGCAACACCCATCGACGGAGCTACACGGGAATATCGCCACCAAGAGCAGGCAAGAACAGCAAAAGCAATCCGCCAGGTACCCCTCCGCAGACCTTGTGGGGCCACCACTCGCTGCTGAGGTTCCTGAGAAGGAGGTGAGTTGAATGACGGTGTGCCGTTTGCTTACCGCACCTGCCCAGATACCGCACGGATTGCTCTCGAAAGTGAGTGGAGTTCGCTTGGAGAGAGCAATCGATCATGTTGACAAGATACAATGGGAGGTCCGTGTTTTGAGCAGATTATAGGCGACCTCAACGGACATTCTTGTGTTTCTCTTGTTGCTGTTGCTCTATCTATCGGGGATTTGGTGCTCTGTGTTGATCAGCAAATGTCGTCCATCAAACAGTCGTTCAGTTTCCCGGCGAGGTCGGCGATTCGCTTTGGGATTCCTTGGGTCGCGATCAACGCCGGGTGGTTGGTCAGCTTGTCCAGTTTGTCACTGGAGGCATTGGCTAAAGACTTTTGGATCTCTTCGAGGTGAATGGGGCGACTGACGAGACTAAGTAGCAATTTAGCCGACATTTTGGCATTGAATCGCGCCAGCGAGTACACGCGTTCGCCATGGCCAGGCACGGAGCCATCGGAACTGATGGCGTTTCGTGCAGTCAGCATCATCTTGAGCGACGGATTCATGGTCAACAAGTCGGACACAAAGTGGCGAAAACGTTGACGGCTCAAAGACGTTCGCAGCAAATAGTCGCAGCCATCCAGGATGATCAAAAAGTTTTTGTCGTGGTGCATCTCGATATTCTTTCTGTTGGTGGGGGGGAACGACAACACAACACAAACCAGACCAGCGACTTTAGCCTTTGGCCACTGGACCTACAGCACGTTCTGGTCCATGATGAGTCACTTGCCTGTTTTGGTCCAAGTACTCATTGATGAGCGTGCCCAAGCGTATCGATACCCTGATCAAGTCAACGACAAGCACATGCGTGAGACCTCTCGCCACCATGGAGAGCACTATTTTGTTTTTGTGAACTCACTGGGCTACTTCGTCATGTGCAATCAAGTCTGGTGGACGACTGTCCGAGTCCTGGACGCGAGATTGCTGCTGGTACTCTTCTTCGGCGATTTTGGTCACATAGAAAAACTTGACTCCACCACGCCAAGTCATGCGAGGGCCAACGTAGCGAGCCACTGCATATGCCACCGCCGTCTTGCCAATGCCTTCTTCGCCTCGAATGTTGACCAGGCGAGTCACCCGAGACTGTTTGAGCATCAATGCCAAGCAAATCTTGTCATGGGTGCACGCCATGCACCAACGGCACCATCACGAAAGGTGAGTTCCAAGCCAATGCTTGACAGACAAACAGTCCCAGAGCCAAATCTCACCTTGTACACATCTTCATGGCGATTGCAAAAGCCTTGGCAAATGGCTGGGAGGTCGTCAAACCACAGCGTTGGAAAGCGTTGCGGGCGATTGCGAGCGGCCGCGACCGCTTTGTCGGCTTCCGGACCTGCTACCAGTGGGAAAATGACCTCGGAATGGTCGCTGTTCTCGGGTAACAACATGAATTTCTCCGCAACCTGAGCATGCACAAAGAAATAAGTGACCTTTTTGGTTGTTCACCACCAATAGGCCGTACGAGCAAGTCAACATTCTTGTACCTCGACAGGACCTCGAATGTTGGGCGACTTGGACACAGCTTGCTTGGCGATGGCAAAGCTTTGTTCGACTGTTTTGCCGATGGCTAATGCCAGATAGAACGACCTGCGGGCCCAAATGGGTATCAGTGATGAGATAGTTTCCATGGTCTGCACATACACACACACACACAATGCACCTGGTGAACTCAATGGCGGCTTGATCTTCAATCTTCTGGTTGATCTTGACGCCAATGACGTGAGGAATGCCACATGACACAAACGCATGCGCCAATGGAGCAGAAGAGCACGCCGACACAAATGCCAACCGTAACGAAGTCCGATCTCCACCCGCGACAAAGAGATCTCGAAGTTCATTGTGTGGAATCGGGTGCACGAGGCCCATGCCATCTTCAAAATACAAAAATTTTTCGTCCCCGTGGCCAGAGAAATGAAGCGCTCGACAACCCAATGTGACCAGAGAGCGAAACGTCTCGGAATTGGCAAACCGCGCACGCACGTGGATCGGTTGCGGTCGACGAATGCATTTGCCATCCACTGCAGGTTGAACCGCCTGGTGAGCGCCAATGGATGAACAACCAGTCAACCGTCACGGCATGATCCCCACGAGAACTGGAGCAATACAGTTCTTACCGCTGTAGTGAGCGCTTCTGTTAGGCTCTGCTGAAGAATGGAATACTCGCTCTTGATATCCAGCTCGGCGATCGGATGATACTTGCCATGGATGTCTTTACCGACGATTGGCGCCGAGAACAGAACACCCTGAGTTTCATGCCCCGAGATGTCGTCACAGTCAGACGCACCACCACTTTTCTCTGGTGTTCATCAGCATTGCTTACCAGCGTACTATCTTCTTTGAACTCGCTGTCGTCCTCATCTTGGGTTGAAAGCGTCATTTTGTCTGGGATTTGTGCGCCAATGACATGAGGATCTTCCACGACGTACCCCAACGCCACTTCCCCACCTCGCGTTGACAGCAAAGTGATCGTCTGGCCATGGCTCAGTGCCATAGCCATGTTCTTGTCCAGTGCTCTACCGTCGACGCGCGTGCCGTTGGCGCTTTTATCAGTCACATACGCACATAGCCGTCTCGAATCTTGCCTTGACGCGTGACACTCGAGCACACAATGAACGCGACTGAGCTTGAGCGTTTGCATCAACTTGTTTTTGCGGCCAAACACGCTGGTAAAGTTGTCTCTTCCCAGCACAATGCGTGAATTCAGAAACGATAGTTCAAGACGGTACAAATTGGCGCGTTTGAGGGCCTCAATGTCTTTCAGTGGCAACCTTTTCTCCACTTTTGGGTGCAACAAGAATCGCATCACACACACCGAAGCACTTTCCTCCAGCGTTTGGGTTGTGCTATTGTGAACCGTGCATTCGTCCAACGTGTCCACCATCATCGTCGAAGTCTCGTGGTTGTCTTCGCAGTGGCCCTGATCTTCGTTGGTAGGGAATTCTCCGCTATCCAGCGACAAACACTCCATTTTGCGACGTGAACTCTCGCGATCGCGGAAATATTTCTCTTCGGAGGCCCCGCCCGTGTCTTCGCCAGACTCTTGTGAAACCTCAGAACTGTGAGCCACGGAGGAAGATATTCGTCCATTTCCGTGGGTCGTCGTTGCTTGTGGTTGGGTGGCCGAAAACGACGAAAACAGAGAAGAAGAACCAGTTGCAGGCGTGGACGACATGGATACATCCGAACTGTTGGAACTCGATGGTCGGCTGGAGAACATCTGCTCTTGGCTTTTGCTGGGCAAAAACTCGAAACGTTTGGCCATTTTGGTCCAAGTGGACTGGCTAAACGCCGGTCCTGCAGGTGGTGCCGTCAGTACGGGGCTCAGCAGAGGCATTCCAGGTGGAGGTGCAAACGGATTTTTTGGTTCTTGTTTGTGTTGCGGTTCCTGACTTTGTTGATGCATTGTGGAGAGGTTCATCAGCTGTCTTCTAGCTCTGGTGGGTCGAGGCTTGACGGTTGACGACTGCATCTTTGAGGAAATGAGATCCTGGTCAGCGTTGACTGGATGCAACTGTGGATGGGACTGTTGTTCGAGTTGCTGTTGCTGCTGCTGCCAGGAGCCGAGCAAGAGGTCGGTCGAGACAAAGGAGTTCAAGGCACCAGCACCAGCACCAGCACCAGCACCAGCGGACGCAGCATCGCGTGGAGTCGGTGAAGAGTTGCACGAGCTTGAAAGTGGCTGCTTTTCCGGCCGTGAGTTGCCCATCAGCGCTTGCTGGCGTTCCAGTCGCCTCTTGCGCGATTCCAAGGCAGTGGACGCCGACGCCGCGCCGCCACCGGCAAATGCGGAAGCCGAATCAGCAGACGTCAAAGAAGCCGCAGCAACAGAAGAAAAATCCGGTGGAGGCGTGGAGAAGCTGCCAGAATTCAACGACTTGTGGCAAGAAGACTCGCTGGTGCCCCGCAACGGCAATGGTTCCGCGCAACTTGCCTCGTGGTGCAGTGGCTCATGATCTCTTTGCGGCATTTGCCTATGTTGTGGATTGGGTCAACTGCAAACATGTGTGGGCCACACCAGAACTTGTTCACATTCAAATTTTGCTGGTGTGGCACACACGCTCGTCAACTTTGTGTGTAAGGTTGACACCTCCCCTACAACAACCGAATACTAGCCTCGCGGCTTTCGATGTCGTGTGGTTTGTTTTCCTACACAAGATCGGGGGCAAATGGCAACGTTGAAGTAACGTTCGTGCTGAATGGTTTCCACAAGTTTGGCGCAGTTGCTGACCATCACCAAGCAGCTGAACAGTGTGCTTTCGGTGTCCAGACTCAAGCGCATGCTGTATGTGTACAAGTCCTGGCTGCAGATCCCGAATTACCAGGCTGGCTTTGACGTCACACGCGAAGAATTGCTCTGTCTCTTGGATTATGCCGACTTTGCCGTACCGGTTTGCCAGTGCCAATCACCGCGCATGACGCCATGGGATGAACTGGAGCAATCCCAACCAATTCAGCAGAATCTTCTTGTTCCGTTGCCACAGCAGACCATTTGTGATTTTCTCTTTGAGCGGTTCCAAAGCGATGCCGATGCCAGGAAAGTGGATTTATTGGGCTTTTTGGTGGCTTGCGGCGTGCTTTGCCACTCGAGTGTGGCCGAAAAAAGCCGCTTTCTGTTTGAATTGTTGGATTTCGATCTCGACGACGAATGGACCGAACACCAATTGGCGCTGGCCATTGTTTGTGTCCTGGATGCGCTCGGCAAATGGGGTATCCCCATGGATCCGCAGGTCATCCACGAAATGGATGCCTTGGCCATCGCCGAAGAAGCGTTTGATGCGCTGCAGATTGACGACAACGACAAAATGAACTTTGGAAAATTCCAGTCGTGGAGTCTGTTTCATCCGAGACCTCGCGCGCTTTTGGAGCGCATCGGGTGAGTTGCAACTGACTTCGCGGGATCATACGGGTGGATCATAGTTGGGGGGTCCAAGAATGAATGGGCTTGAACTGACATCGTTTGATGGTGACTTATGGGAAAATCCCCAGCTGCGTATTTGAACTGGTGAACCTCTCGGATCGTATGCACGCTCTGCTGCAGCAACGACTTCAACGTATCAAAGACAATTCACTGGATCGCTACCACTGGATGCATCTGTTGCCACCCAATGACTCGGCTGAGTCAGTTCATATTGTCACTGGACCGATCATTGGCAAGGTTGAAAGTCTTCTCTTGCGTGGCTTGTGTACTTCCATGTCGTCATTCTTGCTCACCTATAGCCACGGACCTGATAGGTGAGCTCTGACCAAGTGAGAATCCTACTCGAAGTGGATCACGATGCAACAGGTGATAGTACTCCGTCCGATCTTGCGTGCTCTGCCCTAAGTAACTGATCACGGACTTCGTTTGTCGTGGTGTCTATATCATCAGTCGAATGTTTCGCAATACTGCGAGACCAGACCAGGAAAGAAGAATCCACTGTTTCGGAGGTCTTGCGTCTCGAAATGAGAGAGTTGGAGCCCCAGGTGTTTGCGTTTTCACAACTGCAACAAGAATCGCTGTATGAGTTTCATTTTCTGGGGGTCTGCCAACAAGATCGAGTCAACGAAATCGCGTTTGCTATGACTTTGCCTCGGCGAAGTCAGCATGAAACCAACAGCTCACTTCAATTCCAATTGCTTGGTGTTAACCACGAAAACCAAAAGGCATCTTCCGTTTCATCGACCCACTTTGAACAAAAGCTGATTCGTTCCTGTAATACTGCGGTCTTGGAGTTTTACAACGAAGGCATTTCGTGTTGCTTGGTGCATTATGGAATGCTTCGACTGCCGGTCCACTTCATTGAAAAGTTGCTGGAATACTTGGATCACGCTCCACTCCCAAAACACGTAGAGTATCAACTGCAGAGGGCCCTCGTGCAAGCGATCCGCGATCTTTTGCGGATGTATCGCGCGCTGTTTCGAGTTGGAAGCCACGTTTTGTTTACGACTCTGGATGATTTTCTGTTTGGCAATCTACCAGGCCGTTGTGGTGACTGGTCCACTCAAAGCAGCCAAAAAGGAGTCACGGATCTACAAGTGCAAAGACTTCAACGGATTTGTCGACCTCTGTATGCAAAATACACGGGATTACTATGGAACACGAGGCAGTCGAAGACCGCCAGTGCAGGAAGCTTTATCTATTTGGGCGATGTGGTGGTGTGCCTCGCGAGTGACAACTTCGCTTCTCGAGAACTCACACAAGATACAGTCAGCAAGTCGACTAGTCTGATTCAAGAAGCTCTTGGTCTGCACCCAGACGCCAACAGCTTTGTGTTGATCTGCCGAAATCCACCTGTCCCATTGGTCATCACCTCGCCAGCACGCAATGCTTCTTCGTCGTTGGCAACAACAATGCGTCCCATTACCCCAAGCCGTCCAATCACGCCGGTGACACCCCATACACCAGCGATGGCACAGCTCGATCAAAAGACCGTATTAGAATTGGAATTAGCCTCCACTCTGTTGCAGGATCTCGTCACATGGAAGCTTCACTCGATGTCCAGGATCATTGCGTTGCTCGCGTTTGCCACCAATTGCGGATGTGCGAGTATGATCTCGATCAAGGATACCATGATTCGCATTCCTCAAGTGATATGTGGCCCGATGCGTGGGGTGACCAAGCCGGTGCCAACACAAAACGCGCTGATCGACATGAAACAAGGGCGACTCATCACGCATCACGGTCAGATACGACAGAGCCCGCAAATGGGAAGCCTGTGCATCCCTTTGTTATTGCCGGATGCTCGTGTGTCTGACACAACCACTCATGACAACTCATCGAGCAAGACTTGCCAGCATTCGCTGTTGATTCTTCCCGTAGAAACGCAAGTCAACGCACTCGTAAGATCCAATTCTATGATTTGGAAGTTGCGGTGCTTTGGTGACGATGATGATGCTAAGTCTGTCTGTGCTTGATGACTACAGCTTGGTCCGATCATTGGTGTGGTGTCTGCCCACTCTGCCAAGATTCTCCTTGAATGTGATGCCGAGACGTTGTTGACTTGTGTCGTGACGGATCGAATCAGCGGTGAAGTCTTCGAGCAGATGAAGGAGACACGTTCAAACCGACCCGTCGTGTTTTTCTTCAGCATGCTGCGCGCGGGCCGAGACTACGATGTGCATTTTCAGGTGTGAGTGTCATGAGATTTAGAAGGATATCATGCGACTAACGTGCACAATGACAATCAGGGGCTGTCCAACACGATGGAATACGACTCGACGGGAATGTTTCATACCCTATTTGATCCATCTCCTTCACTGCGCATGACCATTGTCTGCCACGAAGCCAACACCCACGACTTTGCAGAAGCCATTAGCTCGTCATCGCCTAATCTGGAGCTTTGTTTTGTGGGCAACCTGGTTGCCAATCTCGCCAGTGAAACGAGCGGCATCCACAGCGACTTCTTTGTGCACTTTGGCACCAAACTATCGCTTTGGCAAGAAATCCACCATCAACTCGTCGTGTTGAAACAACAACCACAGCGATTGGACCAGACCATTCGTGAATGCTGCCGCAAACAATGGAATCTTCCGGAGCACAAGCGGTTGCTTGCTCATGGATCGCACCTGCTGCTTAGTCTTGGCAACGTTGCGTGTTTGAGCCAAAGTGGTGTCTCCACGTCGACCTTGCGGCAAATTCGCTCGATCCTGGCTGAGTACGAGTGTGTCAGTGACGAAGGGTTTGCGTGCAAGAGTAAACGGTCGACCGAAGCGTTGTTCCATCGCATGCAAAGTGGAAGCGTTGGAATACTTGTGCTAGATACAATGGACAATCTGTTGGCAAGTGATGAAGACGGTTTTCTACACCGGGTATGTTGATCTGCTAGCTGACCATGTCAAAAATGTCTTTGATGGAGCCACTTGATGGTGTAGCGGTCCGTGCTGCTTTCTAAAGCCCAGCATGAGGCCATGGCACAAGCGTTCGATTTGGCGGAAGACGTCATGAAGTGCCTCGTCGTGTTCTGCGACATTCCGTTCATCTGGTACGATGAAGTCCAGACGAAGAAACTATTCCGTTTTGGGAACTTGCAGCAGCCGACAAACCTCTGGAATCCATGGGCGTTGTATCCTTCGGAACTACACGAGCTGCTCCACATGGCATTCCGGAAGAAACAACAAGTAATGTGTTTTCCACTGATTGACCTTGAGAGTGTGCATATGACTGACTATGGATGACGGACGCAAGCGTGCCCAGGACCTCCGAGTGCTATTTGTTTGCAGTGGTCCCTTTGCATGTCGTACGGTGATCAAACACAAAGTGACGGGACTATGCATCGACCAGGTGTGCGTTGGCCCGATCTCAGCACAATGCTCACCATTTGAAAACCAAGAAAACTCACTCGCAGACCTCCAAGGAGATCTTCTGCAAGGTTCCTATTCTTTTACTCATATACCAGTTCTCGCTGAAAGCACTGGATCTGGATCACTGCCGTCAGAACCAATTGCGGCGAAGTTCACTTCGCAATACACCTGTCTGGATCTCGTTGCGCATCCAAAAGCCTGTGGAATCGACTATCAAGTGTACCACGACCATGAACCGGAAGCAAGACTGGTGATCGGTCCTATTGTCGGCAAAATCACCACTCGAACGGCTCGGATTCTTGTCGAAGTAGATCGTGTAGTCCCCAAGCTCACGTGTGTACTCACAGATGCTGTGACCATGCAGTGCATCACAGAGACAAAAGCAGTCGGAGCCTTTGTGCCCACCGTGTTTCAACTGGAAGCGCTCACACCAGGCACCAAATACTCCATTTCGTTCGTGGTGAGTGCCAACTCATGCTTGTGTGGTGCTAAGTGGGCATTGACTGGTGGTGCAATGGTGTTTTGTCTGCCCCAGGGCCTGGCCAGCGAACGCAATCCAACTCTTGCGAATGGGAACCTCGGTGAATTCGAGACTCCCAACTGGATGCCCATGTCTTTCGAGTTTGTCGCGTTGAATCATCACCTGATGCAGTTGTATTTGCCGCAACGCCAAGACTTGGCAACGACAAACTGGCAAAACACACTGACGCGAGGCATGCGATGGCACAATTCTCTTGCTGCCGCATTATGCGGGTTTGTGGACGATCGGGATCTGCCTGGTGAAGCCTTTGACGGGTTCAAACCGAATTTCAATCCCTGGTTCCACCTGCACCATCAATTTCTCTCGCGACCGATGCGACTTCCGCAACTGACTGTCCACTTGGGTGCTCAGATTGACATGAAGCAAGCCTTTGACGACCAAGAACTCGCACGTCTGGTTGTTCGCCTAAGTGAACTGGACCCAGCAAGTGACGAACTGAAGACTCTTCTTGGTCGAGTTCGTCAACGTATGCAGCAACAGTACCACGTCGTGTGGGGAATGCCACACATGCGTGAGATGCTGGCACTGACTTCAAATCTGATGCTTTTGGAAGAACAAGTGGATGTGTATTTCACTTTTGCGCATCTCAAACAGTGTGTGAATCAATTCGTTGCGAAGGTTCCAAGCGACGATTCCATTCAAGAAGCTGCCCAAACTCTAGGGGACATGGCGCGGGAGTTGTGGAACCTGTATCAGAACCAGTTATGGCAAGACATTGATCTGACCAACGATGTCAACAAAATGGCTTTTACGGCGACATACGGGCTCTGTCGCGTCGTGTGTCTGAACGCAAGCAAAGAACTTCAGCTTTTACAAGCCAATGACGCCAGGCATGCACATCGCCATGTCAAGAGTGTCGCCCAGGTATACACATTGGAGGAAGAAACCACTTCTGGCCCCGAAGAGGTGAACAAGCAACGTCCAAAAGGCCGTGGTAGTGGCGTGACGGTATTCTCAACGACATCATGGAAAACATTGGAAGATTCACTGGCTGCGCCTTCAACGGCAGTTAGCTCCAGCAAGAAGGCGTTACCGATCAAGCAACTGGTGGTGTTGATCGGTGGTGACTTGATTGAGTGGAAAACCAACGTCCCGGAAGCCCACAGTGACCTGGTTCGTCTGTTGGACAAACTGTTTGCTTGGAAAGTCAGCGAACCAGATCGAAATGTGTTGATTCTTTGCGGTGGAAGCTCTCGTACGTCTGGTGCGAATTCTTTTGAGATTATGGACGAGAAAAGCCGAGCCACTTGTGTCATGAGTTGCCTCGGCTCCATCAGCGAGCCACGAGCTTTGTTAAAGACTCCCATCAAAGGATCCTTTTCCAAACGTTTTGCATATCGAAGCACGCTGTCGTTGGCATCGCCTTCAGCACTCGACGCCAAGACGTCCACTCGGACAACAACCCATGATGAAATACAAGCCTCCATGGCGCAGAGTTACCGATCGTACGGGTATTTCCACTTTCTCAGCGACTTTCAGCGTGGTTCCTTGAATGAAAACGTATTGGTTTTTCCACCTCAGAGTGCCGCCAAAGGTGTTCTTGGGCCTGTGGTTGGTCGCATTTATTCCAAACAAGTGGTGGTCGACGCTGGCGTGAACTTGTTCAAAACTATCATCATTGTGCCAGTCCTGTTTGAGATCAACGCCGATACGGAGATCACTTGCGTCATGGTCGACGTGCTATCGAACCACCAAGAACGACAAAGCCTTGAGATGGAAAGCGGTGTTCCCAGTATCTTTTGGTTTGGAAATCTGCAGCCCGATCGTCGATATCTGATCCGATTTGATGGAATCTCCAATTCCGAGAGTCGTCAGGGCATCCTCCACACGCCACCTGCACCCAAGGCATCGTCGGAGCCAGAGCCAGAGAATGTGGAGAGCAAACCGCCGATGATGAAACAAATGAACTTCATCGCAGTGAGCTCGGACTTTCCCATGCATTTAGAGGAATCTGGAGCCAAAGAAAACTTGTTTGTGTGCATCTGGGAACAAATCTCAAGACCATTCCATGGATTTAACGCTCTTCTGCATCTTGGAGGCCAAGTTCCTCTGCAAGAGGCTGCCATGGATTGCCTTAAATGGGTCGAGCTCGAGGCTTCGCAACATGATAACCCGTTTGAGGATGAAAGAATTGTGCACAAGATGCGACAACGCGTGCGCAGAAGATTCCAACAGCAGTATTATTGGAGTTGGAATCTCCCTATTGTGAAAGATGTGCTGGCAGGCATCAGCAATTGGTTTCTTCGTGCCCAGGCCGACATTGCCCCGTTTTTCCGGAATCACCAAGTGTTGTTTCAACGATTTGGAGACCCTCAGGCCATAGCATTGGTGATCCAAGTCGCGAAAGAGGTCGTTGACGAATATCAACTTGCGCTGATGAAGCCCATGCCGTCGCATATCCATGAGGCGGAGTTTCACGAGGACCAAAGAGTCGACGATCGTGAACCTGACGACACCCAAGCGCAGGCCCAACCATCAGTAGAAGAGCAAAACGACCATGACCAAGTCGTTGAGGCTTCACCAGAGCTCCGATCGGAGGAAAAACCATTGGAAGACACAGAGAGAGTTAAAAGCCGTCCGTCTATTGTAGCCGATCAACAATCTGAGAATCCGAGAGTGACCCAACAGAAGAGCCAGCGTGCTTCACTTGGCTCAGACGATGCGGAAGCGAAAGCAAAGACAAGCGTTATCCAACAAGAGGCAACTTCCAAGGCGACAGAGGATACTACAAATCCGAAAGTTCTTGCGGCCCCCGAGCTTTCTGAGATCGCTCAGTCAAAAGATCCAATACATCCACAAGACGCGTCCAGTGCCACAATTCCAGAGCAAACTGGAGACTCTGCTGTCAGCAAAAGCGAAGAAGAACCTTCGTCAGAGCGGCAACAGCAGCAGCAGCAAACACAGGACTTGGGCGGCTGCTTTTCGTTTGTGTATGAAGAAATGGGCTTCTTCTTTTTTGACATGCGGAACCTCTCAAGTGACGAGACGCCCATCACTTGCAACCACCGACTGGAAAGAGCGTTGCTGCAAACTGTAAGGGGGTTACGTCAATGTGACAGACATGGAGGTTCTCAACACTTGTGCGGTGATGTGATGTGTAGGAGTTTCCAGTCATCAACGAAGCTCAATGGACTGCCTTTGAGGTACAACAAGAGACCTCTGACCTACCTTTGCACATTGGTCACGTTGCTCACAGCTGCATGTCTGGTGCTAGCAGTCGCTTTTAAAGAAAAAAGCTGTTCTCTCGTTGGTGCTGTGCATGGAGTTCCCGCTTGTGCTCACCACCGCGCAGCAAATGGATACGCTACGTCAAGTGTTCTTGGACACGCAGCGGCTATATGGCCAAGAGAACAATCCAGACTCGGACGAAGGAGCGATGCCTGCACTTCAACCGGAACCAGGCACTCTGTACGATCATTTGCTGTTGAATCAGCACTGGTCTGCATGCAAACGCCAACTTGAAGAAATGCTCAAGCTCTTGTTTCGTTGGAAAACCAAGCGAAGTGGTCGGGAGGCTGTGGTCTTGAGTGGGAATCTTCGGTGTGGGCTGGAAACGCTGATTCGCGACGACGAAATGGACATTTCGATCCGCAATTACACGGTCGGGCCCATCACGGCGAGTCTGCAGCCGTTCACGTTGCCTACGAACGGTAACGTCCTCATGACTGACAAGAGAGACAACTTTGCGTTTGGGCATCGGGTCATCAACGAACGCAACTTCTTGTTGGTCCATGTGGCCATCCAAGCCGATGCATTGGGGGATTCGGCCGACTCGAAATACGGGGAAATCATTTGCGGTTTTTACGAGACCAGCGCGTACGTGGCTCAAATGCAAAAGCGATTGGAGACAGGCGACAGCAAGAACCCACCCGTGGTCGCGTCCCTTTTGCAACCGTTGATTCCGACGCCACCCGCGGCCACGACCAAAAAGCACCGTGCCAGCGTTACAACGACCCGCGACGAATCCTTGGCGTTCTTTCCAGATTGGTGGGCTGATTACATCGGTTTGGGCAAATTCGCGTTCTGGCACGACAGCGTGGTGTTGTCCACGTTTTCCGAGGACCGCACCAAGCCAGTGGTCGATTTTTTCCTGACCGATGTCACGTTTGAGACCCTGTTGGTGGATTTGTATGAAAAGCATTCTCTCAGCGAGACCACACGCATGGAAAACCTGCGAAGTCAAAGCAAAGGCAAGGGCCACAGTCCAAGCCGGGTCGCAAGTCCTCCTCCAGTACCAACAGCAGCAAGTTCAGGAACGACGTTGAAGCGAACGTTTGAGTGTGTCTTTGAAGAAATCTGGGAGAAACTACCCGACGATAAGCGGCAGGTGAGTAGTGTGGGAAGCGACTGTCCCACGCTCAACGAAACCCCGCATTACCTCACAGTTGATTGGCAATGTGGTGGTTTGTGGTGCGTGTCAGAGCATGGCGTACGTCAAGGATCCGTTTATCTTTGATCTCTTGCTCGTGCAGTGTCTTCAACTGGATCTCGTGTAAGTGCACCACGTCTTCTGCGTTGGGTTGGATTCGTCCTGATGGAGCGCTGGCTGTCGGTGTCGTGTGGGATGGGTGCAGGGCGCTTGAAGTGGTGGAACTGCAGTTGTTTGTCGACGTGTGTCGGGAATTTCTCGTCAATGCCGTGATTCTTCACAGCACTGTCACGTATCAGCAAAGGCTGCACGACCAACAACTCCTGGAACAGCTCGTCAAACTCAAACAATCGCACGAACAAGCAGAAAAAGAGCGTCAGGACGCTGCTTCCTCGCTTGCCGAAGCCAAGGCCAAAGCTGGAGCCACTTCGATTGAACAACTCGCGCGGTTCACCCTGGACCAAAAGCAGCAACAAGAAGACCAAAAAGAATTGCGCAAACAGCAGAAAATGCAGCTCAAGTTGCAGGCCAAAAAACGGCTCAAAGAAGAGCAATTGGCCATCGAACACGAGCAACAATTGCTCAATTCACTCGCACAAGTGGTGGATCCCAACGATGAAGAATACAACCGTCGTGTGCGCAACTTGCAGACCCGTATTCAACGGCTGGACGAGAAAAAGAAGCAACACGAAGTGGAAAAAGTCGAAAAGGCCAGAAAGAAATTGGAGCACGCGCAAACAGCCGCGCAGCAGCAATGACTGAAGGGATGAGTGGTCCGGTCCATTCATCGAGAGACGACGCAACCCATTTGTAAACAAAGCGCACTGAGAACGAGAAAACGATGGAAAAGCGATCCATCGCAATGCAGAATCAATGGCTGGAAGGAATTCGTTTGGGTCTTGTTACAAAAAGAGACTACCGGGTGGTTGACTGCATTAACCGTTCTTGAGCGCTTCACATTCGTCAATCCAATCGGTGTACACGTCGATGGGGGCACTCAGATCTGGTCAAAGAAGCCGAAGCGGCAGAGAGAGAGAGTGTGTGTGTCAGCCACTGCATGCCACATGCATCCTGATCATCCCAAGTGATCACGCCTCCAGTGACTACTTTTACACACAATGGATGGGTGTCTGAAACGATTCCGTACAGACGCGGCACGACAGATGGCCAATGTTACGATCTCGATCCCTGCCCACCCACACGATTGGTTAGTAAAAGGCACAATCAAGAGAGAGAGAGAGAGAGAGAGAGAGAGAGAGATGAATCATCAACAGAGGATCCGCGCACTGAATGCATCCAACGCCGCCGTCTCCAACCTCCGCAGCAGCAGCAGCAGCAGCAGCAGCACCACCACCCTCCCCACGCCGCCCAATCTCCTCTTTCTACCCCCACAACGCTGTGACTGTGACGACTGTGACGACTGTGACGTACATTTTGCACTCGACTGCATCATCGTGGGAACAAAATGGACATTTGAAGACGGTGGCCACCACTTGTTTCTTCTTGGTTTGAACCTTTTTGGTGGATTTCTTACGTCTTCCCATGATGCTGGCGAATTGCCACTTGTGGGGTTTTTGGCTTTGTGACAAAGGACCAAGTTCGGCAACAACTTGAATTGAGTATACGCCATCAACCCCACCAATCAACCGCAGTTGGTTTCAATACCGGTTCATCCACCGGTGTCTCGATTCCAGTATGGACGGGTATTCCTTTATAGAGGGACCTGGTAATCCCCGTCCCAGACACGTCTTTACATAAGGTTCAGGTAGGCCGACGTATGGACCGGGTGGATCGGATGGGATTATCTAATGGGCAATGGCTTGGAAGGACCGAGCTACTCTCTTTTGACTCCCAAATGGTCGTTTGACCACCTTGGAGAAAGTAGTAGCTCGACCAGATGGTCGTGAAGAATCCAGGTGCATACCACCACCTGGAATAGGACATGAGCTTTGCTCTTGCTCGTCATCCGCCTGTGGAGTGCGTTGCTGCGGGGAGTTGTTTCGTTCTTTGGTGGGTGGCCCGATCTCTTCAAAGATTCTGGTAAGTTGCTGGCTTCTTGGAAACGTGGACGATGCCACCTGGTTGGTGCCATCATCCACCAGCCAAGAGAGCGTCAAAGAAAAACCACTCCTTTCTTGCCCACCCCAAGTGACCACAGCAAGTGCCAGAACCAGCAGCAGGACCATGGCCTTTTCAGAACGACCAGTGCACATCGGTGCTTCAAGTCTTTTGCTCACCACCAGAGAGAAGCAGTGTGTTGGTCAGTCGATCGATTTCTTCCTTCATTTCCAGTTTTGCGTCTTATTGAACAGCCCAATTTCCCCAATTTTTTTCTCATCCAGAAAAGACAGTTTGCAGTCGACGGGTCGCCAACGCAAATGGTTTCGTTTACAAGAATTGCGTCGTTTCTCGCGCTGATCGCGGTGAGCCAGCAATCGGTCCTGGCTGCTAACCCAGCTGCCCAGAACAACAATGGTGGAGGCGGGGGCACCAGCAATGGTGGTGGTGGTGGCGGAAACCCTGCTGCTCAGAACAATGGTGGCGGTATGAGTGGTGGCAATGCCGGTGGCGGTGGTGGTGGCGGCGGCGGTGGCAATCCTGCCGCGCAAAACAACGGCGGCGGCGGTGGTGGTATCCTCACCCCTGCTCCAACGACCCCAGCTCCAACCACACCAGCTCCAACGCCAGCGCCGACCCCAGCTCCAACCCCAGCACCAACCCCAGCACCAACTCCGGCTCCTACTCCGGCCCCAACACCAAAGCCAGAAACTCCGGCTCCCACCAAACCTGCCACGCCGGCTCCAACGCCAGCGCCAAACACCCAGCCCCCAACTCAACCTCCGACCCAACCACCTCAGACTCAGCCACCTCAGACTCAACCTCCCCAGACCCAACCTCCTCAGACGCAGCCTCCCACTCCAGCTCCATCTGACAACAATACACCGAACCAGGGAGGAAACCCACAGCCGCAGCCCCAGGACCAACAGCCCGCCACTGGTTCGGTCATTGGCGACCCGCATCTCCGATCACTCGATGGTGTCATGTTTGAGTTCATGAAGTCGGGTACTTTCTCGTTGGTCGACACTCCAGCTGGACTCAAGGTTCAAGCGTTGATGACCACGTGCGGAGACGACAAGCAGTCTTCGTGTACTATTGCGACGGCCATCTCGTACCACGGATCCGTGGTGCGCCTCATTGAAGACAAGGGCAAAGTCGTCGTCGCCAAGGGCTCCCCCAAGGTCGGCGCCCTCACTGTGCATAAGGCTGGCAACAGCTACCGGGTGCACATCAACGACGACTCCAACTCGTACATCGATGTCAACGCCGCCGACTGGCATGGCGAAGGCTTCTTGGACACGACCTGTATGTTCAGCCCCAAGACCAAGAAAGGCAACAAGGGCATTCTCGGCAACGGCGATGGCAACAAGAAGAACGACGTGACGGACCAGAACAAACTGGCCAAGCAGTTCGCCATCAAGGGCGACAATTTGTTCACATGCAAGGACTGTTCCAAGCTCGCCGGACCCTTCAAGGCCATCAAGTGGCAAAAGAAAAACGATTGGGCCCAACAAGGTTACGAAATCGTCGACCCTGCCAAAATGCCGGTGCAAACTGCGTCTGCCTCCAAGAAGAAGCGTGCGCTTCGTCAAGCTGGTGCAGGTACTCCGTACGACGAAAAGCAAGTCGAACCTCTCTGCAAAAAGGTCTTGAGCGACATCCCCCACTGCGACAAACTGGTCAAACTCAAGGACTTTTACATTGACAGCATCTGCGTCAAAGACACCAAGTTGACCAAAGACATGGACAACATTGACCACGCCAAACTCGCGTACTTGCGCCAATGCCGTCGTCTCATTGACATTGAATTGAGCTCCGGTGGCTCTGCAGACTCGATCAAACAAAAACGTAAAGAACTCACGTTTGGTACGGCCGAGGTCTGCCCCAAGGAGTGCAACAAGAAAGGCAAGTGTCTGGTGTCGGGTTGCGCCTGCAACAAGGGCTTCACGGGTTACTCGTGCTCCATTGACCTCTCCAAGACCAAGTCCAATCCGAAATCGGTCGACTTTAAGCAAATGTCGTGAGCAAACCACGTGTGAAGAGCTCGTGAGTGGGAAGAGGAATGGCGTTGTCTTGTCTTTCGTTGTGTATTGTCTGCAGGTTGTGTATTTGCGTAGTGTTTTTAAGGAGAAAGCGGAGCTGAATACCATCGCTTGCATGTGTTTGCTATCTTTCTGCTCGTTTCGTGTGTGGCTGTGCTTGCCCATGTCGATGTGCTTCGCTTCTGCTTGCAGTGGGTCCTTCAAGAGAGAGATGAGATGTTTGGTCACCTACACGTGCTGTGCGACTTGGTGTGCTAGCTAGTAGCAACCATACGACTGATCATGAGATGCACAGACGGCCAAGACTTCGACGCGCTTTGAGAGCTAAGAGCTAGTTCCCAAGTTGATGGACCATTGTGCTTCCTTCCCAGCCTTCGTGCGATGTCATGACCAAGTGACAGACACTTGACCAGCTAAATGGGTGGGACGACCAATATTTGGTCTTTTGGGGTCTTGGTCTTGGTCAGGCTGGTCTTGTTTGGTTCTGCATCCCATTTGATGGATGACACTGATGGATGGAACCAGCTCATCTTCAGCTTTTGATGCCATGCGCAAGGATGGGTTTGTTGGATGCAACTGGTTCCACCTGGAGCTCCACGAGTTGACTGGTTTTCCTCCAAAGCGTCTTGTGTTGTGAACTTTTTGAAGCTCCCTCCCCCCCCCCCGTCATACAACCATCTTGAGCCGGACGAGACAGCTTGTTCGCTCTCTTGACGGGAGGGACCATGTGCTGCTGCTCTCTGTCTCTTTAGAAAGCTGTCTAGCGCTTTGATTTCAACCCACCAACCCAAAGCGTTGAAGCTCTCCACCCAGCTGTTGCGCAACTTCATGGATTTGACACACCAGTGAGCAAAGCGTTTCCTGTCCCTACAGCCTTGTGCCAGATGGAAGTGGGCTTGTGGCGGCTACTCTAGCCCAGCGCCTTCTTGATAAGACCTCCATTGGCCTTTGATTGGGGTGCTGCATTGTTTCAGTATCCAATTTGCTCTGCATCGCACCAGGCAAAACCAAGTTTCTTGTTCTTCTCGTCGTCATGGTCTCCTTCTCCAAAATCGCCTGCGCATTGGCTTTCGTGTGCTTGAGCCAACAAACGCTGGCTGCGGGCCCCACCAAACAGAATGGTGCTGCGCCGTCCCCCAACACCAACAGTTCTCCAGCTCCAAACGGATGCACTGGTGATAATTGCGGTGGCGGAGCCACCGACACTGGGGACAATGGTGGCGCGAGCCCTGCTCCAGGCGAGACCGGAGGAAGTACTGATGGCGGAGCACCGGGCACTCCAAGCGCCACGGATAACGGTGGAGGTGGTGGTGATCAACCGAAGGACGAGAACAACAACAATGGTGGAAACAACAACAACAACAACAACGGCACCCAGCCAGCAACTGGTTCAGTGATCGGCGATCCCCATCTCCGATCGCTTGATGGCGTCACCTTTGAGTTCATGAAGCAAGGTACTTTCTCACTGGTGGATACCCCAGCTGGACTCAAAGTGCAATCGCTCATGACTGCTTGTGGAGACGACAAAAAGTCTTCGTGCACCATCGCGACGGCCATCTCGTACCATGGATCAGTGGTGCGATTCATTGAGAACAAGGGCAAGATCACGGTCGCCAAAGGATCCCCCAAGGTCGGTGCACTGACTGTCCACAAGGCCGGTGACACCTATCGAGTCCATATCAACGACGACTCCAACTCGTACATCGATGTCAACGTAGCCGACTGGCATGGCGAAGGCTTCTTGGACACGACTTGTGTGCTCAGTGCCAAAACCAAGAAAGGTAACAAGGGCATTCTCGGCAACGGCGACGACAACAAAAAAAACGACGTCACGGACGAGAACAAATTGGCCAAGCAATTCATCATCAAGGGTGACAACCTGCTCACGTGCAAGGACTGCACCAAGCTGGCTGGTGCTTTCAAGGCCGTCAAGTGGCAAAAGAAAAACGAATGGTCCCAGCAGGGATACAATGTCGTGGATCCTGCCAAAATGCCGGTGCAGACGGCCTCGGCCTCCAAGAAAAAACGCACCCTTCGTGCAGCTGGTTCTCCGGCCAAACAAACGGCGTCAACTCCTTTTGACGAGAGCAAAGTCGAACCTTTGTGTATGAAAACCCTGAGCGAGATCCCCCACTGCGACAAACTGGTCAAACTCAAGGCCTTTTACATTGACAGTGTCTGCGTCAAGGACACCAAGCTGACCAAGGACTTGAACAACATTGACCACGCCAAACTCGCGTATTTGCGTCAATGCCGTCGGCTCATTGACATTGAATTGAGCTCCGGTGGCTCTGCAGACTCGATCAAACAAAAACGCAAAGAACTCACGTTTGGTACGACCGAGGTTTGCCCCAAAAACTGCAACAAGAACGGCACGTGCATGTTGTCAGGTTGCGCGTGTAACAAGGGGTTCACGGGGTATGCGTGCACCACCAAGCTCTGGTAAAGCCAAGAAGAAGAAGCAGCAGGAGGGGTTTGCATCTCAACGATCCATTCCACGAAGTGGCATGTGGGTCAATCATACAGTTGCGTGTTTCTGCTGGATGTTATCAAAAAGAGCAGGCGGCATGGGTGGGTGTGGATGGATGTGCCTGTGTGTGTGTGTGTGTGTATGTCTCTCTCTCGCTGTTGTCGTTGCGTGTTTTGAGTTAAACGACCCATGAGAAAACAACGTTTTGCAAAAAAAACATCTTGTATCAGCAATTGGAGGAACCCACCTTCTCGTTTGTCGTTTGGCTGTGCGGGACGGCGTTGGCTTTGGTCTTGCATGGTACATGATCCACGTCTGCATGGTCCAACGACCGCAGCACCATCGTTTGCAGTACGCTTCGGTGTGTGGCCTGCTGTTCGGATTGCTTCCGCTTGCCTTCTGGCGTTGACCCCCACCTTTGATGGAGAAGTTGGAAGCATCGCAAACACACCCATGGTGTGCCAGACAAGCTCTCAACCACTGCACAACCAGTGCCGAAGGCACCCGGCGGCGGAGAGAATCAGGAAGAAGACGTAAAGACTACTCTTGTCAAGAGAGTCGACCTCTGTTGTCAGGACAACCCGTCTCAACAAGTCAAGACACACTGGGAATCATTCTGTGGGAGCCAGCTGTTGTTGATGGACCGATCTATAAGAAGTAAAGACCACCCATGATGATCATCCCACAACAAGAAAGCTTTGAACATGACCCCATTCTCGTTCGTTCAACCGCTTTGTGAACCTAAAGCGCTGCCAGATGAATGGCAGTGTCTTACGTTTCTCGGCTGCCCACGAGTTACCTGGGTGGCCAGTCTCACACCACACTGCAAAGCTCTTACCAATCAATCACATTGTGTCCAAACCAGCTGTTGCCAAAGCTCAGACACAGCAGATCAAAAGCCTGTTAGTTCAACAGACTGAGGAGTTCCTTCAGTCTCCAATTTGCGTTGCATCCAACCAGGCGACAAACACGGCAACACACCTTTTGTTTCCACATGGTCTCGTTGGCAAAACTCGCGTGCGCACTGGCCATCTTGTGCTTGAGCAGCCACCAAACGCTGGCGCAAGACCCTGCCGACCAGGAGGACGGTGGGGGAGGTGCCACTGCACCTTGCACTGGCGACAACTGTGATGACTTGCCCGACATGGACACTGGTGAGAACGGAGGAGCGGGATCTGAACCCACAGCGACTGGGGGATGCACTGGTGGCGATTGTGGAGGCAATGGCCATGACGACGAAGGAGACACCTCCGATGACATGGACCACGGAGAAGGCGGCGGAGGCAGTGGCGGTGGCGGTGGCGGTGGCGGTGGCAGTGGCGGTGGTGGTGGTGGTGGCGGCGGCGAAGGACCAATGGGCAACAACAACGGCAATAACAACAACAACAACAACCCACCTGCGACTGGATCTGTCATCGGAGATCCCCATCTCCGCTCTCTCGACGGAGTCACCTTTGACTTCATGAAAGCAGGAACTTTCTCGCTGGTCGACACACCCGCTGGACTCAAGATCCAAGGACTCATGACTGTCTGTGGCGACAACAAACAGGCTTCCTGCACCGTCGCCACCGCCATCGCATACCATGGATCAGTCGTGCGATTCATGGAAAACCATGGAAAGATCACCGTCGCCAAGGGTTCCCCCAAACTCGGTGCACTGACGGTCCGCAAAGCTGGAGAAAGCTACCGCGTCCACCTCAACGACGACTCCAGCTCGTACGTGGATGTGAACGTGGCTAGCTGGCACGGCGAGGGGTTCTTGGACACGACTTGCGTCTTCAGTGCCAAGACCAAGAAGGGCAACAAGGGCATTCTTGGCAATGGCGACGGCAACAAACACAACGACGTCACGGACCAGAACAAACTGGCCAAGCAATTCCTCATCAAGGGAGACAAAAGCCTGCTCACGTGCAACAACTGCACCAAGCTCGTCGGTGCCGTCAAGCAAGTCAAGTTGCACAAGAAGAACGAATGGGCCCAACAAGGATACGATCTCGTCGACCCCGCCAAGATGCCGGTGCAAACCGCGTCTGCCGCCACGAAGAAGCGCGCGCTTCGCCAAATGGGAGCCAAAACACCCTACCATCCAACCCAAGTCGAACCTCTCTGCAAAAAAGTCTTGAGCGACATCCCCCACTGCAACAAACTCGTCAAACTCAAAGACTTTTACATCGACAGCATCTGCGTCAAAGACACCCAATTGACCAAAGACATGAACAACATTGACCACGCCAAACTCGCCTACTTGCGTCAATGCCGTCGGCTCATTGACATCAAGCTCCACGCCGGTGGATCCAAGGAAGCCATGAAGAAGAAGCGCAAAGAACTCACGTTTGGCTCGTCCGAGATTTGTCCCAAGGACTGCAACAAGAAGGGCAAGTGTCTGGTGTCGGGTTGCGCCTGCATCCAGGGGTTCACGGGTTACTCGTGTGAAGTTGAGCTTGCCAAGGTCCAAACGACGGCGACATCGGTCAATTTCAAGCAAATGACATGAAGTGGATCGGAAATGGCCGGCAAAAGGAATTCCGGGATCTTGGGTTGGTGTACTGAGCGTGAAGTTGTTGTTGTAGTTGACATTTGGTGGCGTAAAAGCAAGCAAAGCGTTGTTGTCGAGTGATGAGTCTTGAGGAGAACCAACGTCATCGCTTTTGGTGTACGATGTTGGATCGCTTGGAGGGAGGGAGAGAGAGAGATCCGGTCGCAAAGCTTCTACCATAGAGACTCTAATACGTGATGGGTCCGGTCATGTCCATTCTCCAGATGGGAACGCAGCGACCCCGACAGATGTGACGAAACAACACGGCAAACTCGCGACAAATGGAATCTCCCATCCACGCGAAGCAAACGGGAGTTGATCCAACACCTGATACGATGGGCAATGCTATGCGGCTCCCTTCACGCCTTGCCAACCCCATGGACGCTTCTTCTGCTTCTGCTTCTGCTTCTGCTTCTGCTTCTGCTTCTGCTTCTGCTTCTGCTTCTGCTTCTGCTTCCACGTGACGCCGTGTGCTGAGGTTGGTGTCCACTTGTGAGGTGACCAATGACTGCCATTTGGTTGCCGAATACTGCGTTTTCAAACAAATCTCGGGTCGGGGCGAAAGGAACAACAAGATGTGTTGGCGGCTTTGATGATTTCCTTAAAGAGAGCTCCCAGCAATCTGCAAAAGACCGTCAGACTTCAAGACTTCAAGACTTCAAGGCCATCCACCAGCCAAACGCCTTGACGCTGTGAGCTCGTGAAGTCGTTGGAAATGGGTGGCATGTCTGACGGTGCTTTGCTACATAGCGTACATTCCACTCTCTCACCCATTTCTCGCAGAGAACTGAACAGGACAGGGAGTGCCTTCGGCCTACGCGAGTCGCAGGCAAAACTCACTTGACATCCAACGACATGAATCGGCTGGTCGTTCGCTCAACAGACTGTTGACCAGATGAAGAAGTCCTGGCCCTTTCGCACACCTCGAAGTGCCTTGGATCCCATGGTTCACCCCCATTAAAACCAAACTTCAATCCAGATTGAGACGTGCGCTCTCTCCAAACCTCTGGAGAACTCTCGCAAGAACACCACACCGGTGTGTAGTCGTCAAAAGCACCATCACCGCTAAACAGCCGCACGTTTATGGACACACTCAGCCATTCTGACCAAAGCTTCGACCAACAATCCGACACCAAAGGTGGCGTGTTGACCTCTCATTCTCCAATTCGCCTTGACACCAAACAAGTCGATAGCCTTCCACATGGTCTCGTTGGCAAAACTCGCGTGCGCACTG
Source organism: Paralagenidium karlingii (assembly GCA_027475765.1). Classification (NCBI taxonomy): domain Eukaryota; phylum Oomycota; class Peronosporomycetes; genus Paralagenidium; species Paralagenidium karlingii. Next base: position 175,470 of record JAMFLO010000018.1, read on the forward strand.
GCCATCTTGTGCTTGAGCAGCCACCAAACGCTGGCGCAAGACCCTGCCGACCAGGAGGACGGTGGGGGAGGTGCCACTGCACCTTGCACTGGCGACAACTGTGATGACTTGCCCGACATGGACACTGGTGAGAACGGAGGAGCGGGATCTGAACCCACAGCGACTGGGGGATGCACTGGTGGCGATTGTGGAGGCAATGGCCATGACGACGAAGGAGACACCTCCGATGACATGGACCACGGAGAAGGCGGCGGAGGCAGTGGCGGTGGCGGTGGCGGTGGCGGTGGCAGTGGCGGTGGTGGTGGTGGTGGCGGCGGCGAAGGACCAATGGGCAACAACAACGGCAATAACAACAACAACAACAACCCACCTGCGACTGGATCTGTCATCGGAGATCCCCATCTCCGCTCTCTCGACGGAGTCACCTTTGACTTCATGAAAGCAGGAACTTTCTCGCTGGTCGACACACCCGCTGGACTCAAGATCCAAGGACTCATGACTGTCTGTGGCGACAACAAACAGGCTTCCTGCACCGTCGCCACCGCCATCGCATACCATGGATCAGTCGTGCGATTCATGGAAAACCATGGAAAGATCACCGTCGCCAAGGGTTCCCCCAAACTCGGTGCACTGACGGTCCGCAAAGCTGGAGAAAGCTACCGCGTCCACCTCAACGACGACTCCAGCTCGTACGTGGATGTGAACGTGGCTAGCTGGCACGGCGAGGGGTTCTTGGACACGACTTGCGTCTTCAGTGCCAAGACCAAGAAGGGCAACAAGGGCATTCTTGGCAATGGCGACGGCAACAAACACAACGACGTCACGGACCAGAACAAACTGGCCAAGCAATTCCTCATCAAGGGAGACAAAAGCCTGCTCACGTGCAACAACTGCACCAAGCTCGTCGGTGCCGTCAAGCAAGTCAAGTTGCACAAGAAGAACGAATGGGCCCAACAAGGATACGATCTCGTCGACCCCGCCAAGATGCCGGTGCAAACCGCGTCTGCCGCCACGAAGAAGCGCGCGCTTCGCCAAATGGGAGCCAAAACACCCTACCATCCAACCCAAGTCGAACCTCTCTGCAAAAAAGTCTTGAGCGACATCCCCCACTGCAACAAACTCGTCAAACTCAAAGACTTTTACATCGACAGCATCTGCGTCAAAGACACCCAATTGACCAAAGACATGAACAACATTGACCACGCCAAACTCGCCTACTTGCGTCAATGCCGTCGGCTCATTGACATCAAGCTCCACGCCGGTGGATCCAAGGAAGCCATGAAGAAGAAGCGCAAAGAACTCACGTTTGGCTCGTCCGAGATTTGTCCCAAGGACTGCAACAAGAAGGGCAAGTGTCTGGTGTCGGGTTGCGCCTGCATCCAGGGGTTCACGGGTTACTCGTGCGACATCAAGCTCTTCTGATGAGTTCGGTGACTTGGATGTCTAATCTTGAGGATATCCTTGCTTGTCCGTTTGTTTTTTGTCGTGAGTGGCAAGTTTGAAACTGTGTGGAACTTGCATTTGTTTTGTCGTGGCGTTGAACAGAAATCCCCATGGTGATTCTTGTGATCTTGTTGTGTGTTAACGCCGTTCTCCTCTGCAGCGCTTGGCGCTAGACACATCCGCCCTCGACTGCTTTCTTGTCCGCTTTGCGACCTGCTGTTGTAACCACTGCAGTAACACGGGGTTGGGATTTGGTTTGGGCTGGTTTTCTGTCGCTTCGATGGCTTCTTTCACGAGGGCTTCGTTGGGATGATATTTGGTGATGAAGAACTTTACGATCTCCACATAATCGCTGTTGGCCGCTTCAATCACAAGCTTGGAAGGGCTCCATCGTGCCCCAGCTCGTGGTGGGAAATTCCGCATCAGAAACTCCACCATCTCCAGATTCCCACTAAGCGCTGCACACTCGAGTCCGCGAGGCGTCCAGCCACGTCCGTTCTGTGGATGAGAATGCAGGTATTTAACGATCTTCATGTGTCCGTTACTGGCCGCCTCGTTGATCGCTTTGCGAGTGTACCCTTCCCCACGCATCTGATACAAAAACTTGACTACATGTAAGTATCCAGCGGAAGCCGCGGCATCAATCGCATTCTTGGAGCACAAAGCTTCATTCTCACTTGGATTCCTCTCGTGAAGAAAGCGAACAATGGGAAAGAACCCGTGTTGAGCCGCAAGATCCATCGGTCTTTGCTTGATGCTGTGGCTAAACACAGAAAAGTCGACGCGGCCTCCACCACACGATTTCAGCTGCAACTGATACAACCATTGTAGGGTGCTTAGGCTGCCACTTGTAATCGCGCGGTGTGCAATGCGACTCACTCCCTGTCTCGTCAGCACCGTGGAATCATCCTCAAAAAAGTGGCGTAAAAGACGAAAGTGACCGAGTTCGGCAGCAAGACAAAACGCCGACTCACGCCACGAGTCCCGCGTCTGATCGTCTCTCAACAGTAATAGCGCAATGTCGAGGTGATCGTGGCGAATCGCTTCGAGAATTCCATCAGCCGTGAACCGCTCATGACGCGTCTGCAGTAAGAACTGAACAATCTCCAAGTGACCATTGGACGCGGCACCATTGATGGCATTCTCACTGCATCCATGAGTAAAGTTCTTGTGGAGATACTTGACAATGTGCATTCGACCGTACGTTGCCGCACTGTCCATGGCTTTCTTGGAGAGTCGCCTCTGCAAGAGCCCTCGCGAGTGGAACCATTCGAGCACGTCTAGGTGACCTTCGCCCGCGATTGGATCCAAATCACGAGGAAGCTCGTTCACAGACTTGTAAAAGTACTCAACCAAGTCCAAAAATCCATTTTTGGCGACCACATCGACCGCATGGCTGTTCCAGCTTCTCTTGGCATCCGTTTTGACTAGTAGTTTTACGGCTTGTAGATTGCCCTGCTGGCAAGCGTAATACATAGCTTGGCAACAGCACTCGCTCTTGTTGTTGGAAAGCAGCCATTGCATCAACTCGACATCATTCGCTTTCGCAGCTTCGGCCATGACTTCGTCCCCAAATGTCACATGGGGAAACCGCAAAGCGATCCATTCGAGACCTCGTTGGCCTTTTGTTTTGGCGATACACTGAAAGAATTTGCCCTTATCGTAGTCATTTAGGAACGCATCCACTTGTAGCAAATAGCGGATCCTGGTGTGGAACTTTTGGCACAGCAGTTCTTCCGGCATAACGTGGATTTTCGCCTTCCCTCCACCATCTCCTCCTCGTGCACCGCTTGTTTGCGTTCGACTGATCGAATCATCTCCAAAACTGTAGTGGTATAACAACTCAAACACTTCAAGCTGCGCATGTTCAATGGCGAGCTGCATCAAGCAGAACCAGCATTTGAAGATGCATTGATCCGTGGGTTCGTACTCGCAAAGAAACTTGACGGTCTGTAAATGACCATACACCACCGCTTTTTCAATGGCTTTGCCAAAGTCATTGATCTCTAGTTCTTGATCGATGAACAATTTCAGAATCTCATCGTGGCCTCGACTCGCCGCCGCGACAAACGCGCGGGTGGTGCATCCCTCCCAGGATTCCGCATGGAACTGGACGCGATGCAATTCGCCAAACACTTCTCGCACAGGATTCTCATTCAAAAACAATTTCTCTGCAATAAGAAAGCGTACCACTTCCAAATGGCCATTGCGCGCAGCTTCCTGCAGTGCTTTTGGGGAACATAGTTCATGCTGATGTTGGCGAAGAAATCGCAAAGCCTGTAAATGGCCATTGGAGGCCGCTTCGTCCATGGCCACCGTGGAGCAACCTTCGTGGCGATTCTGCTGAAGCCATTGGAGCATTTCGACGTTTCCTTCAGAAGCCGCGAGATCCATGAGGGAGACCGAGAGAAAGCGCTTTTGCGTATGGTCGTGGAGCAATTGCAGCATTTCGGTAAAGTGGCGGCGTGTTGTGGTCGCATCACTGCGGGTGCAGTAGTTGGAGTTGCCGTGGACTTGACGCAACAGAAACACCATAGCATCCAGCAATTGGTCCCCAGGGAAACACCTGTCAAAGGTGTCGTCCAACAGCACCAAGCGTACCAGGTGACAGGAGCCATGGGCCACGATCTGCACCAAAGAGAGATGGAACAGGTCCACTAGACACTCCTCAATGCTTTGCACCACATGGGGAAGTGCATGGATGGCCTCGTGTTGCCGACACACCACTTCCACGCTCGTGAGGTGCATCGGGAAGACGGAGGAGGGAAGACGGGGGGGGGCGGAGTCCTTTCCTTTCCTTTGGGTTTCCTTTCCTTTAGGTTTCCTTGTCCCCTTTAGTGTGGTGTCCCTCAAAGAAGGAAGAAACCCTTTCGACTGGCTCAAGGGGGCGGGCAGTGATCCATGATGAGAAGGATCGTTCCAAGGTAAATGAGTCTCGTGGAGCCCTTTTGGACCACTGGCATGCACAGAGCATGGAGAGAGAGAGAGAGAGTTAGAAAAGAAGAGGTAGCACGTCTTGCGGTCTGCAAAGCAAAATGAACCAGACCGCGCTGCAATTTCCGTTTCACAGCTGTCTGCATCCGTCAAATGGCATATCATTCGCTGTAGGCACTTAATGGTCCTGAGCAAACATTGATCATCTTGTCCAGTTGATCATGGTAGTGGGCAAGAAGTCAACGTGGGTGGATGGATGTTCCTCAACCACTTGTCATTTTTCCAAACTGCTGTCACATTCTTGCAGCAGACCACGTTCAAAGACACCTCGCTATGATTACAAGCAGCTCCACCGCGAAGTGGTGATCCAATTGCGGTGGCTGCTTTTGTTCCGGCCACAATAGAAACCATCTAGTATTCCCTCCGCTCCATCCTACTATATGCACTTGCGCTTTGGACTCGATCGTGATACACACACCGTCATATAGATGGACCAGGGCTTTGTGCAACGCTGATATGGGTGGGATCCAGAAGTAGGTCGAGAGGAGCAAAGTGAAACGACACAGCTCTATGTATTTCGCAAAGGTCAACGTAAACGAAAAAGAGAGAGAGAGAGAAAAAAAAAAAAGAACTGATACAAAAGCATACGATCAAGGCGACTATTTGGTGATGGTCTCGCGTGCTTCCTCGTCTCGAGTCTTTTCTGCTTGTCGTTGGCTTCAGTCAGGATGATGTCACAAGGATCATACACGATGTGTTTGGTTGTCCTGTTGCTTTGGATTCTTCTGCAATCGTGGCTGGAAGTCGATGGTACTTGTGTTTGGTTCACTCGAGTGGTGGATGGGATTTGTCCGCCATCTCGTCTTGGTTGCTACTCGAAGAAGAGTTGGGTGTGGTGGATTTGTCAAACGACGGCGTGCCGCACACCACAAGAGAACAAACACCAAGTCGTTCCAACAGCAACACCATGGCTTCACAAATCTCGGCACTTTCAAATTCCATTTGCAAATCCCGATCCAAAGTCTTTAGAATGAGCCCCGTGCTCGTACATACTCTCTCGGTAGAGTTCCTGCGGTTGCTGCAAGTGTCGTCGTCGGGATTCTGGTTTTCATCGTAATTCTCACTGTCGAGAGACGACGAACTAGACGAAAACGAGTTTCGACTGGTGAACCCAGGATTACTCTTTCGAGAATGATGATGATACTGCTGCAAGTCCACGCGTTGCATACAGCGAATCAACGCAAGAGCCATCGAACAACTCAGTCCACTTGCCTCGTCTTCCGACGCACAAGGCATCGACCCACGACCGCCACTTGATGATACAGATGAAACAGAAGACATTGTTGAAGACATGGACGAAATCGTCGAGCAGGTGGAGTCACGACATGAGCTGCATGACGGTGATTCCATCTTGACTTCACGATCATTATTGCGATCACGATCACGCTTGAACGAGTTGCGCCACCAAAACAAACCTCCTCCTCCTGATCGGCTTCCACTCGCACGTTGCGAGACCTTATTGCTGCCACTGAAACGCTTGTTGTTGCTGTCATTTGCTCCTGACCCTTCGTACACTTTCGAGCTGCACGAGAAAATGATCGGTTCACTCTTGCGCTCCTCGTACACACTGTAGTTACTTCCGCGAGCCGTTGAGGCAGAGCTCTCACGACGCTTTTCATAATCACTTTCGCTTCGTTCCTTGAATGGAAAATCTTCACCAAACATAACACCGCTCATTCGTTGGCTTTGATGACAACTTGATGACGCAGACGATGATGATGATGACGACGAACAAGTTGAGTCAGGTTGATTGCCACTGCTGTGGCTTCGGAAAAAGCCACCCAAAGCACGCAGATGATGGTAGTGAAGCAGACCTCGCTTGAATAACTTGGGTTGCCAAGTCAATGCATTTTCATTGGGTGACAAACGCAACTTTGTCCGATGTGGAGGTCCTTGGCGCCCGTATTTGGTCACTTCCACTCCGCCCTGCAACAATTTCTTGTGCAAGTCGTCAGCAAGAGCTTCTTTGCGAGCAAGTTCGTCGCGCCGCTTCTTCTCGCGAGCTTCGCGCTTCATGGCTTCCACCATTGTGCGACCTTCAAACACCCAAGGATGAAGTCTTAAATCCGCAGTAGAAGGTCGCTTCTCAGGGTTGACATGAACCATTCGTGTTATCTAAACGGCACAAACAAGCCACTTGGTTCAGTTCCATTGTCCATCCATACGCTCCTAATTGAGGTAATGAATGCGGCATCGTACCAGTGCCTTGACGCTGGCATCAATGCCCGACCAATCCTTGGACGGAAAGCGAACGTTAAACCGATGATTTCGCAGTTGCGATAGCTTCATGGGAAATGGAGGGTAACCGCACAACATGATGTACACTACCACTCCAAGACTGAAAATATCCACTTCAAGCCCATATGGTTTCCCATCGAGGATCTCAGGAGCAGCATACCCCGGTGTACCACACGACTCGGTCGATTGGTCATCAAACTCACCCAATTGCTTGGCAAAGCCAAAATCACACAGCTTGACATCATCGCCACTGAGCAAAACGTTCTCGGGTTTGATATCACGGTGCATTATTTTGCGCGAATGGCAATGATGCAAAGCTTCCACCAGCACAGCCGTGATGCGTTGAGCATCCTGCGGTGAAAACTTGCCCTTGTTGACAATACGATCAAACAAATCGCCGTTCTGCGCCAATTCCATGATCAAGTAGCACTTGGAGTCATCTTCAATGACTTCATGTAGTTTCATGATATGATCATGGTCCACCGATGCCAGCACTTGCACTTCATGGCTCAACGCGAGTCGGTCCGACGTCGAAAGGTTTTTCTTGTCGACGATCTTGCAGGCAAAGGCGCCTCCTTTTTTGCGGTGGGTGACTTGTTTCACCGTGGAATACGATCCTTCACCCAAGTGTTTGGTGATGGCATAGTGATGGTGGAAATTGACCGAGCTTTTCTCGCCCTTGCGATACATCATGCGGGTCTAAATGCACAAACCTGGGAATCAGTCATGGTGGTCAAACACTTGGATCTCGTGGACCCAGCAAACACTTACTCGTGATCCATGGTCTCGGTTCTTTGCCCATGGAAAGAGTGCGTGCATCTTACGAGGTTGGTGATCTCCGTATTCGGCTCTTGGTTGGTAACAAGTGTCGAACTCACCAAAGCACCGCAAGAAGGTCATCGAAGTTTTTCTGCCTGGATTGTGATGAAAAAAGTTGTCGTCACGCGCTTGCCCACAGACAGCAAGCGATGTTTCGATTCTGTTGCACGTGCTCTGTTTCCCTCCAAATGCTCGCGATCGTCCCGCACAAAACAAGCCGAGAACGAGAGAGAGCTTTGGTCAAAAAGGACTACGAAAACTTTTGGGGCACTCCTCTAGTTTCGGTCTGTCCCCATCCACACCAAAAGCCAAAGTGATGCAACTTGGTCTGCCTCTCTGACTCTCGCTCTCTTCTTTTTTGGGGTTCTTCTTGCGTCAGCTCAGACGCGACAGAGAATCGCAGAGTACCAGTCACTTGGACCCACGTTAACAAGCAAAACACCCCAAAAGACTGAAGTTCAAACTGGCCTCCCCAGTTCCTCAAACGCCTCGTGGTTGTTGTTGCTCAGACTCGTGTGCACCAGCTCCGAAAGACGCTTTTTGAGATCTTTTTTGCCACCAGTTCACCCTTTTGTTTGCCACCCGCTCACAAGAGGACTGCTCGATGGGGCAAGTCCAAGTGCCCAGACCCGGATATCGATAATGCACAGATAGTAAACAAACCAGAATAAAAACCGAGCAAAAGTAAGCGAGTAAGCCGTAGCCGCTTTTCTTGTCTTGAGGTTGGTTCTTGTTTGGCTCTACGAAGTTGACCCAAGCAACATGCAAGAGTGAGCGACAAAAACGCAAGAAAAAGCTGGGCAGAACCGCTGACCAGAACGGCCCCAAGCCACAGGGACGCAATCCAGAATAGCCCATCGAGGATATTCTTTTTCTTGGTCCGTGGCTTTTCCATGGAAGAAACACCACCAAAAGCACTCACCAAAACCCCGAGAAATGCCAAATAAAGCGCACGTTGGCAGAGAACCAGAAAGCCTTTGTCTGTCCTTGGAAAGATCCCACCCAAAACCGCACCGAACCGCACAGCTCAAACCAAACAGCAACGTGCTCCGCGAAAAGAAGGAAAGCGAACGGGGAGCCGTTGAAGCGATGGCGTGGTGGAGATGGCTGCGCTGTCGTCTCTCTCTCTCTCTCTTACTTGTTCGCACTCTCCACGGTACACCTCCAGAACCGCACGCACGCCAAATGGGAAGGAGGAACCTACTTGCAGTCGTTTCAGATCGGTTAAAGAGTTGTTTAGGGAAAACAGAAATCCTCATCAACATCCACAAACGCCGCAAGAAAGCGTGGAGAAGCATGCAGGTGGCAAGAACGCACAAGTACCTGGAGAGTCGTATTTATAGCCCAACAACCGAGGATGGTTGCCCGCCTTTTCTTGCTCTTTGTGGCAGTCACTTGCGGTCAGGCTTTCTTGGAGAGCAACACACCGACAAAGCTTGCGTGGCGTGGCGTGGCGTGGCGGGACGTCTTCTTCTTCCGCTCTTGTTCACGCAAGAGCAGCAAAAAAAAGGAAATGACTTTTTCCGCTTCCCAGTCATTTTGACTGATGCGGACAAACTCACAAACTTACTTACACATGGGCGCAGGTGTCGAGGCTCCCCCCACAGGCACTCTATGGGCTTGACGCATGGTCTGTCAACGCCACTGTCTATTCTTGTCGGCCCTTCTTACTGCTCCTGGCCTGGCAAGAGCTGCCATATGGAGAGAACACCTTTGTATCCACCTCTTCTTCGCTCTGATGGTTGGTCTTTTTGCCCTGAGAAAGCCTTGGACTTGGACTTGTAGTTGCCTTCCAACCCATTTGTCAGAAAGGGAGGATCATGGATTTGCGGAAGAGACAGTGGAGCGATGATCCAAGAAAAAGGAAACGGTCGCAAATGGAGAGAGGTGATTGGGTCAAATTGGATCTTGTATCACAATTTTAGCGAATCAGCACGCTTGAATGGAGCGACGAGAGCTCCACTGATTGCTGAAAATCCTACTGAACCTATTGGAGATGCGGATCGTCTGATGCGGACTTGACGAGTAGAGTGAGGGCCGGGTTTTGAAGCGCACTGCGCACTTTCTGGGCAGGAAAAGAGTGCAAGCTGTCGGAATTTTCCCATAGCCACAGACAGAGACATAATTCAGCTGTTTGAAGGAGGGCGCGCAGGGTTTCTTTTCTTTGGTCGTGGTCTCACCTCAAGTCATTGAATGCCGCTTCGTAGCAGTGAAATTCTGGATGTGATTTGCTCACCTGCCATGGAAGAGCTTTCTCACACAAGAAAGGGCATACACCCACTAGAACCGAGCTTTTGCGAGCAGTGGCTCCCAGCAGCCGATCGTTGTACGCTTCGAAACTGAAAAAGGTGGACAACGTGGAGAGCATCAGTACGCCGTGGCATAGGTACACCTTGCGAGCCACCGATGAGGTGTCTGTACCATCCAGACGCAGCCAAACCCACCTGTTCCCAAGTAGTACGATTCGTGACAACTGATCACTCCAATTGCTTTGCAACACGTTCTGGTAGAGGCTCTTGCCACAATGGGGCATATAAAAAAGAGTGTTGCCGTCAATGGCACGTTTTCCACCTTCATTTTCAGTCAAAACTTCAAGCTGAAAGCTCGAAGCGAGCGCCTTATCGCTCTGTGCAAAAAGGACACACATCTCGAAGTCTGTGCGTGTAATGATTGGTGGTTGGGTAGAGCAAGACAGATACCTTGTTCATGACCGGATCAAAAATTTGGAATTTAACAATGCGCTTGCTCTTGTTTGTGGTGTCGGAGGTTGGATCCTTGTTCTCGTACGCCTCGTACAAGGCCACGATAAACGCGAGTTGAAACAGCGCGTTGCGAGAGCTTGAAAAGCTCCCGAGTCCATAGCAGACGATATCCAAGTGGTACAATTCAACAGCTTCCGCATCGGATGATGACGAAGAAGATGCACCAAAGAGTTGGTCCAAATGCGTCTTTGTTTCTCGCACAAGCGCCAAGGGTTTCATCTCGGCGATCAGCTTCTTGATGCGAAGCATTAATGCCTTGATCCTTTGGGGCGAGATCTCGTCGGGAACACTGGCAAAAGCAATTAGCAAGACCAATCGGAAGAATCAGATCCTTGCAAGAACATCAATTAGTTGTTACCTGTCAGTCAGTGCATTCTTGAGTGCTTTGTCCAACCCATTGGCATGGTTGGAGCGTCTTTTGCGCTTTTGATGCACTGTTTTCCATTCATTGTCACTCATGCTCCGCCGATTGTTGCGCGAAGGTCGTCATTTAGTAAGTGGGATCTGAGTCTGGCGGCGGAATCAGATCGACCTAGTGGGAACTGTATCAATTGATCTTTGGGACAAAATCTATAAAAACCTGGATGGGTGGTGCCACCTGCGCAAAATGGATGTGGCGTCGCACCCAGAGAAACTCATGGCGGCATCTGTTGTGATGGTAAAAGACATAGAAGAGTCTGATTCCTTGGCTTCTCTACAAGAAGAAAGACTTCATCGGTTGTTTTCACTTGGACGCCAGTCAGGTGTCCACGACAGGTCGGTTTCAAGCAATACACATTGGCGTTCGGGAAGGCCAAAAATGTGCCGTTTTTGAAATGGACCAATGAGCAGGCGTGGATCTCAAGAAACTGGAATCCAAATCCAATCCAGTGGCGAGGAACAGCCAAATGAGCTCCCTGTGCTGGTGGTGAAGCTGGATGGATTTGATTACCATTTGTTGACGCTTGTACAAGCATGACATCATTCATCCCTTTGGACGATTCTACATCTCCACAAAGATCCCGCATTGCTTTGGCTGGGTTCTTGTAGAGAGAACGAGCCCACAAATAGGGTTTTCTGTGTTCAGAAATGAACCACTCAGGTCTCAGAAACCCAAGCTGATTGCGTGATAAACCCCCAGCACTTCAAGAGGGAAGGTGTTCTTGTACAGAGAGAAGCTCTTCACAGAAAGTCAGTCTCACACTCAGAGAACCCTCCAAAAGAGTCCGACTGACTGTCTTTGGGTATGGGCGCCAGGTGGCAAGTGATCACAATCACTCATCCATACTAGACTTCAGTCAGTCGAATAACCCAAATCGCTCCACTTTGGACATTTTTGAGGAGCTGGTTGTACCAGTACACCAGGTAACATTGCGCTTTTGCGGTGTGGCCTGAAGCACCGACGCGGGTTGGGCGGAAAAAGCACGCAAAGCACCATAGCAAGCCAAGGTTCAGATCTCCACAACGTAGTGGCAGTAGTGGCAGTAGTGGCGTAGTGGCGTAGTGGCAAGGATCAGCCATGAGTGCTCCTGGCGCCCACCCCGCCTACAACCTCACCGGTGACCCCATACGGCCGCGGCGTCGAGTCTCGGAGGACGAAGCCGACTCGACCATTGCGACGGTCAGCACGACGGCCAGTGTCAGTGGCAACTCTGGCGGGTCCCAACAGCACCTGGAAGCCTTTTACCAGTTTGTGACTTCCTCCAACGAATTCGATGCCCAAGACCAAGGCGGTGATAATGCCACTAACAATGAACACCAGCCGATTCTGCTTCGGGCCAAGAGCAGTTCGTTGCCATGTCTGGATGCCGCGTTCAGTGGCGACCAGTTGCTGGAAAGTGGCGGTGACAACAACAATTCCGGTGGATCGGGTACATTGGGCGCATTTTCGCCGTCCAATTTGATGAGTTCGCTGGCGTCGCGCCATTCCTACCACGCACCAAATGCTTCCTTTCGTCAGTTTCCTCGTCGCGACAACAGCGGGACAAGTCGAAGTCCCAACTATTTCCTCAACAACACACCAAAAGACACCAAAGACAAATATGCCGAGAGCGACTCGACCATGAATTCAATGCACATGCAGGGCTCGACCATTTTCACCGAAGTCGGTCCAACAAGCCATTCCGTGGCATTTCCCATCTATTCCCAGCCCAAGGGCAACGGCATTGAGAACAGCCATGGACCTCCTCAGAGTGGTCGCCATCGTCATTTGCCCACTTTCTCTCCATTTGCGATCGCCGCTGGCCAAGCAGTCCCGCATGTGTCGATCAACGAGACCCAGAAGTACACGTTTGCCATCGTGCTCAAACACCCTGAGCAAGTGTTTCGTCTGCTTCGCAAACGCTTTCCGACCAAGAGTTCGTATGCGATTCGCCAGGATTTGTACCAGCAAGTCAGTTTGTTGCAGCAGAAATGCATTCGTCGGCTGATCCAGGCGGGACTGGGAGTCGTGCTGCTGGATAATGAAGCGGCATTGTCAAGCAATACCCCGAGTGATGAGCAAGAAGACATGGCCATGAAAAACATTTGCGTGCTGATTGATCCCAAGCGAGATCCAGAACTCTTGGTGCATGAATTCAAGCGTGAAATGGACGAGTTGGCCATCCAACAGGGCCAATCCATTGAACGCCTGGGCGAAGAAACCATCGATTCCATTCGGTCGAGCATGTGTTTTTCACCAGCACTGGAGTTGCAATTGACCCACAACATTATTCAGAATGCCATCAAGGACTATGACAAAGAAGAGTGGGTCGTCGACGTCAACAAGGAACTCACGGTGAAGGATGTGCTGGTGGACTGTTTCCCACTGCATGATCGTCAGTTCAACAAGCAGTTTTTCTCGGAATACCGCAAGAACACTTTTGATTTCAAGCTTCAAAAGACCACAACCGGTAATTGCGAGCGTTGGGCGGTCGAAGAGTTGCGATTGCACTTTGGTGAACGCGTGGCGTTTTTGTTTGCGTTTATGCACATTTACAGCAAGCATTTGACGCCGATGACGTGTATCTGCGTGGTGTTTTATTTAATTCTACGGTTCTGGCCAGGGTACTTTTGGCGAGAATACATGCAGGGACTCTCGATCATTGGACTCAGTGTGGCGTGCATTTGGGCACCGAGTTTCCTGGTGTGTTGGCAACGCGAAACCAATCTCTTGGTCGAGAAATGGAACTTGACCAAGTACAAAAACACCGTGTATGAGAAAAATGACTACAATCCAGACTTCCAGTACGTGTGGGTCAAGAACGAGATCACCAACGAAATGGAAAAAGTGCGTAAAGTGCGCAATTCCTACGTGCTGCAGATCACCATGCTGTTTTACGTGATGGTGAGTGCTTTGGTGCAGTGTGTGTGTCTGTTGCCATTTATCCAGTGGTACGTCTACGCCAAGAACGCACCCACCTGTGACGAATGCCATTCTCGAAACGACAGCGGAGATGCCTACCAGTGCATGTGGTTTGTGACTTGTTTCATCAACAAAACTTCAGCTGTGGGAACCGATCGTTGGGTGTACATTTTGATTCAAGGCATTCTGCTGGGGTTGTTGATTGACATCATTTTCTTCGAGTTGTTCAATTGGGTTTCGGAGAAATTTGTGCGCTGGGAGAATTACCAAAAGAAAAGTGACTACGAGAATCGGTTGATTCATCGACGCTTTGTGTTTGTATGGAGCAATTGGTTCTTTTGGTTTTTGTTTTTGGCGTTTGTGTATTTGCCGTTTGGTGATACGTTTTTGCGGTATTTCCACAGTGTCGGCTTGAAATCCTTGGCGCCGTACAAGTTCGAACCCGAGAAACTGAACCTCGACACGCTGTTTGTGACGCCGCTGGTCGTGACCCAATTTCTGAATATGCTCTTGGAAACTCTAGTGCCGTACTTGATGCGACGACTTCGCGGTCGTCCTGTCTCGTGCCGGAAATTCTCGCTAGTGAGTCAATGTTTCAAGCGCATGATGCGATCCATTTGTAGAACTCACGCCGCCTCGGAACACGACCGACGCCAGCATCGCTTGACGGCCCGAAAGCTCTCGGAATTGGTGCAAAAGCGCACGGGCTTTCGTGTGGATGTGATGGAAGCCGGCGATGATTCCAACCAGTATACGGCCTACGAGATCATTGGCGAATCGAAGTTGCCAGTGTTTGATACGGTGTTTGATTACTTGGATGCGACCATTCAGTTTTCGTACGTGGTGATGTTTACAGTCGTGTGGCCATTGCTGCCGTTTCCAGCGCTAGTCAACAATGTGCTTGAGGTTCGAGGCGATGCGTTCCGACTGCTGTTTGGCCAACGTAGGCCCATGCCGCGACGCGACACCAGCATTGGTGAATGGTTTACTGTGTTGGGGTACGCCAATGTGATTGGTGTGACGGTGGTGACTGCGTTTTTGGTGGTCTACCACATGGGGTATTTCCTGACGTCTTGCGACTACCGGATCAGCGATGGTCCAATGGTACCGTTCAGCCAAGTCAATACCACCGAGTCGCAGAATCCCGGGCAGTGCCTTGATGAAAAGGAGATGAACGACTACCAGTTGTGGGAAACTGGCATGTTCATTGTGTTGGAGCATTTTGGCTTTTGCGTGCGATACCTTGTGATGCAAGTCAACTCGGTGCCGTCTGTAATCCGAAGCAATGCCTACAATCGAATCAAGCAAATTGCGCTGCTGACGGCAACGAAAACTGCCGATGCCGCGCAGTTTGAGTACATTCGTGAGTTGCGTCAGTTGTTTGACAAATACGATGTGGAACGCGATGGCCATTTGCGCGAGAGAGAACTGATCCCGTTTCTCGCCGAATGGATCCTCAAACACCCTTCCGAATTGCTGCCGTATTCGAGCATCATCTTTCGATACATGGACAAGCCTCGTCTTGGCAAAGTGCCGTTTGCGACTTGTTGTCTGATGCTGCAACATGTGAACCATGATCGCTTCTTTGCCTGTATGCTCGGCATTTATGATCCAATGCACGGCGCCGTCAACGAGGAGATACGTCGCGCCAGCAATGCCATGGAATTCCGACGAGCCATGAGCATTGCGTCTTCTTCTCGTGTGTCTGAGATTGAAAGTCGACGAAGTATCCCGAATTCGAGTCACCATGAAGACGACGACGAGCACACACGTGATTCATCGTTCTTTTATGTTTTGGACAAGCAGTAGTCAAAAGTCCAATCCGGGTCGTGTGGGGTTAGAAAATGTGTGCCTTGTGTTTTCTTAGTTTTTAGAATGGTTTCAATGGAGTCTTTGGCGGTAGTTGACCGACTGAATTGGTTGGTTGTCGTTGGCCTTCAACTCAATCGTCGTCGTTTCTGGGCACGCTTGGAGAGACTGGCAGTGCGGGAGGAATCACTATCCTCGTCGGATGCATAGCTCTGTCCGTCGTCACTATCATCACGACTGTCAGTGTGTTGGTCGCTTCCGCTGTCCTCGCTATCGCTATCACTGTCGCTTTCACTGTCGCTGTCTGCATTGCTGCCAATCGTTGCATTTATCTTGGGCGTGGGCGCTGACGAGGTTTGGCTCAACCTGCTTGGTGTCGCCGCCGCACTTTCCCGTTTCGGTTGGGCGTGCTGCAGTGTCATTTCCGTGGCTTTGCGATTGAACAGTTCGCGGTTTTGCTTGAATACATCAGTCTAAAGCAGACACAATCCCCCCCACACGCAAAGTCAGTCCTTTGAGTTGTTTCCCATCTATTGCATTACTGGGTCTTCTTTGGTGCGCTAGCAAGCGCGATCGATTACGTACAATCTCGGCCATGAGTCCATCGTCTGCATTGGGCTCGGCCATCAACAAACGGATCGTGGTGAGCAACGTGCAGAGATTGACCGAAGGAAGCCAGGAACCCTATGGCGAGCGACCACCACCCCACATGCATGAACCCGTGTCAACCCCACATAAATCGACAAGATGGCAAAAGCGCTGGGCAAGGGCACCTTTGGTTGCATCTTGAGTGTGTCGAGGCAAATGCGACCTGCATCGTCAATGTTGGGATGATAAATGGGCGTCACAAACTTGACTTTGGGTGGTTCAAACGGGTATCTGTGCATGTGGTCGTCGCCAGCCATCCGCAAGAGTCACAAAACCCATTAGCATTTTTGCCCAAGAGTCTACCATTCAACCCCTCAATCAGGGTCACAAGACCATCCCATGCGCGATACCCCCACCTTTCGGGAACCTCAATGGACAACCAAAACACGCCATTTTCATAGGGCGATCCTTCCGGTCCAAGGATCTCTGCATATGCCATCAAGTGGATGAGTCGATGGTGGCGTTGTTGCATGGAATCACAGACCCTTGTGTTTCCTCAGTATCGCGCCACTCACGTGCTTCGAGAGCATCCAGTCGATCTTCTTTGGGCCACGCCGAGATGCCTGATGGTCAAGATGATCCGTTCCGTCCAATCGCACAATGGATGGAACCACCACGAGAGACAGGAGTCTGGTCAAGTCCAACTCTTTTGACAAATGGAAAGATCAACACCCAATGGCACATCACACACCTACCATACGGCGGATCTTGCTCCAACATCTCAATCTCTTTGCGCATGCGGGCACGCATTGCACTCATGGTGGCAGCTTTTGCTGAACGGAATGGACAATGCGTGGGGGTGTTGCACGAATGTTGACTGTACAATGATAGTCCAGAGAGAGAGAGAGAGAGATTGGGCAGTGTGGCATCCGAATGAACTCTAGGCGACGCTGCTTCGATCTGTTGACGGCAGGCAGGGAGAAAGCATGGAGGAGGAGTTTGCTCTCTGCATGTGAAGTCGCCATAGCTGAAATGAAAGCTGAAGGGGACTGTGCGAAGATGTCCAAGGATGAACCAAGGCAGAAAGCAACTTGCCTGTCTCATTGGCGCACTGATCTTGTTGGGGCCAGAGACGCCTGTGTGACGTCATGGTGCGTGACCCCAGCTCTGGTTGATCCCCCCCCCCACGGCCACAAGGCTCTTTGGGGGCTCAGCATCGACGCGTTGCACCCGACCAAACTTCTGACCTGCAATGAAAGGTTTCCGTCCAGACAGACCACCTGCGGTTCTCCCATTGTACCTCGTGCGAGGAGGCAATGGTTTTGCTCGCTTGGGGCAGAGAGGGCAATTGCTCTTCTCTTGTTCCGTGTGGTGAAGGATGAGCTGGATGGAAATGCTTTGATTTCATCTGTGGTTGTTGTCGTTGCTGTTGTTGCTGGTACCATGGGAAAAGACAGATTTGTGTGGCGTGCATGCCCATGGGTGGGTACTGAATGGAAGGTGGATGCGGAATCTTCAAGAAACTCCAAGCAACAGTTGCGAATGGTGAATGTACTTTGATGGCCAATTGAGATGTGGCAATTGCACCAGCTGCTCCTGGCAAGACCCGCTATCGTTTTCTTTGTTGAACGTTCTGGTCAGTATCCACTGTGAATACCATCTGGTGTGGCAGGATTGTTGTGACCAGAGAGTATCTGCTCAACAAGAAGTGAGTTCCAGTTGGCCTCATGGATCAACGTGGATATCGCGGTGGCCCCGATCGTGTGCGCTGTTGGACATTTGACGTGGAGCTCAGTATCCAATTGGCCGTTGATCGGACAAGTCGCATTGTGTGTTATTTGTGCAACCTCCAAGTGTCGTCTCGTCTCGTCTCGTCTTCCGCAAAAGCTTATCTCACACCATGGTCTCGTTGACGAAGATTGCTTTGTTTTTGGCCATTGCAGCCACGACGCAACAGAGTCTGGCGGGTGTTTCCCCAGCGTCTCAAAACAAGAATGGTGGCGGTGGTGGTGGTAACGTCCCTGCGACTACCACGAACGCACCCGCTGCGACTACTCCTGTGGCGACTTCCCCAAACACTGGGGGTGGTAACACACCAAAAGCTAATGACAAAGGTGGTAACACGCCCAGTGGTGGTGACAAGGGTGGCAGCGCTCCTGGTGGCAACAACAATGGCGGAGGTGACAAACCTGGTGACAATGGCAGTGGCAACAACAATGGCGGAGGTGACAAACCTGGTGACAATGGTGGTGGCAACAACAATGGCGGAGGTGACAAACCTGGTGACAACGGCGGTGGCGACAACAATGGAAACAAACCCGATGGTGGTGACAAAGGAGAAACTCCTGGAGGCGGTGACAAGCCCGATGGAGGAGCTCCTGGTGGCGGTGGTGGCGACAACAATGGCAAAGGCAACCAACCCTCCACGGGTGCTGTGATCGGCGACCCGCATCTTCGATCGCTGGATGGGGCTACCTTTGAGTTCATGAAAAAGGGAACTTTCTCTCTGGTGGACTCGGCTGCTGGCCTCAAGGTCCAATCTTACATGGCCACTTGCGGTCAAGACAAGAAGTCTTCGTGCACTACCACCACGGCCATTGGATACCAAGGCTCTGTGCTGCGTTTCATCGAAAACAAGGGCAAGATCACCGTGGCCAAGGGTTCCTCCAAGGTCGGTGCACTCACGGTGCATCAAGCGCAGGGCAATTCCAACGGCTTCCGTGTGCACATCAACGACGATCCGTCTTCCTATATTGACCTCAACATTGCCGAATGGCATGGGGAATCCTTTTTGGACACCACATGTGTGCTGAGCGCCAAGATGAAGAAGGGCAACAAGGGCATCCTTGGTGATGGCGATGGCAACCAGAAGAACGACAACAAGGATGCCGACAAACTGGCTAAACTGTATACCATCAAGGGAGACAACTTGCTCACTTGCAAGGACTGCTCCGGTGTCGCGGGCAAGGCCAAAGAGATCAAGGCCGCCAAGAAAAACGAATGGACCACCCAGGGCTACAAGGTACTGGATGCCAGCAAGATTCCCGTGCAATCTGCCAAGAAGCGTATGCTTCGTGAGGCCGGAAGTGCCAAGCAAAGCGCTACCACGCCGTATGATGCGAAAAAAGTGGAAGCGCTCTGCAAGAAGATCATCGGCAAAGTTCCCCATTGCGGTGACGTTGTGCAGCTCAAAGACTTTTACATCAAAGACGTTTGCATTCAGGACACCAAGTTGACCAAGGACATGAACAATATTGATCACGCGAAGCTGGCGTACTTGCGTCAATGCCGTCGTGCCATGGACATGCAGTTGACCAACAACAACAACTCGGCCATGCAACAAAAGCGTTCGGAGCTGACTTTCGGCACCAACGAAGTGTGCCCCAAGCAGTGCAACAAGAATGGCAAGTGTTTGATCGTCGGCTGCGAATGCAACAAGGGTTTCACTGGTTTGGGTTGCGAAGAAAAGTTGTGGTAAGCTGTGGTTGTGTGGATGCCGTTGGCTTCCTTTTGCAGCGGCTGCATTGGATGGATCATCGTTTCGTGTTGATTTGAGTTTGAGAAATGTGTGTTTGGCACAGTAGTGCAAACAGATTGGAAATGAAAAAGAGCGTGTGCTGCCATTGAGACATTGGGTTATTTTGTTCATTTTTGCTCTCTTGAACCAACCAACCACACACACACACACGTTGCTGAAACTCTCCACAACTCCCCCATCGCAGAAGACCAAGCGATCCATCCGCTCGATAACGTTGAAATGAAAGTATCAGAGCTTTTGCCACGCAAGTCCGCTGTCCACCTCGTGTATGAGTTGGAGCGGTTGATGCATTCATTACCTGTACAGTTGGCATTTGTTCTCTAGCGGTGTGCAGCATACCGTCGTTTGGCACATGCAATGAAGACGATATTGGTAGACAACCCATCCCATCCACACTTGAGGAGGCATACAGAGAACTGTGTCGTTTCGTGATGTTCCGCTCGACCTGGTCCCATATCAGTCGTTCGCCATGGTCCCACATCAGAAGTTGGCAAAACAATCATAATCTTATGAGCTAAACCCAAGCGAGTTGAATTCATCTCATGGTTTAGGAAAATGGGAGCAAGTCAAAGAAAACACATGCAAAAAAAGCCGAAAAGTATACAAAAAGCTGCCAAAAAGGAAATCCATCACTAGTCGATTCAAGGTGTTTCTTGTTGTGTTCTTTCGTTCATTCTCTTCTTCATGAATCAAAATTAGATCCATTGTGCACCTTGAATGAATCGGCCACCATTGCGCACACGAACCGAAGCAACAACACTTCGGCCTTTGTAACGAGGACCACGTGTCCAGATACGTCGACTCTTCTTTTCCTGGTAGCGATGCAAAGCACGCTTTCGTTCAGGAGAACTCTTACTCTTGCAAATCCAGCAAGTCAACGGATCATGCACATGTTGCTTCGCAGGCAACGACTTGGGCACCTTTGGCTTGGGGGAAACCATGCACAGACTTGGGTGTATCCGCTTGGTCGTATCAGGCTTCGAAAAACCTAAATCGATTCGGGGAACACTAATCTGAGGGATTCTTGGATCCAAATTGTTGAACACAGGCGTGCGAATGCAACTACGAGGATCGAGAGGGGCACATGGGATCCACGAGGGTGCAGCAGGAACAAAAACAGGCTCCTTGACACTCGCTTCTTCTTCATCTTCTGACGAAGACATATCCTCATCTTCCTCTTCGCAGTCATCATCATCTTCTTCTTCAGTTTCCTTGGTTGCCTGGTCCATCAGCTGGTTTTCATTCTCGACGAGAACATCAAACATCTCGCACAAGTCGTTCACATTGCTGACGTCCTTCTCCAAATCTTCAATCCACGCTTCCTTAGTCTCAGTGTGCTCAACTGGTTGTTCTTGTTCTTCTTTAGTCGTTGACTTCTCTTGTTCCATGTCGGGGGTTTCCCAAACTGGTGAAGCTGGCAAAATCTCAGTCACATCAGGTTCCAAGCCTTTCACCAAGTCATCAAAGCACGTCGAGACATCTTCAATGTTGAGCGCCAATTTTTCATCGCTCCACTTTTCAAAAGCGAATTCAGTAGGCTCTAACAGCAGCGCAGCATTGTTCTTGGTCAATGGGGTCGCAACAGCAGCAGCAGTCAAACTTCCCATTTTCTCCACTCCTTCCACATTCCATTCCGTCATCAAATCCATCTCCGACATCCACATCTCTTCCATTTCTCGGAGCATCTTTCTTCTTTTTTCTTGGTCACTTGTTCGTTCACATTAGTACGATACTTTCAACTCTCTTCAGGACGATAGTTTCTTCATTGATAAAAAGCCATCACACATCATTGCGCTTTCACCATTCAGATACACTTCTTCCATCATTCACTCCACCAAAACTCTCTCTTCCATCCCCACTCTATTTTCCATCATTCATTCACACCAGTTTCCATAGTCGTAAAGGACCATTGCTTTCCACATTCTTTGCTGTTCTTCTTTTCATTTTCATTCTCTCTCTTGCACTTGTTTGCGTTTTCGTTTTCACCATCAACAACTCAAAAATATCATCGATTCAAAACTTGCACTCTGTTCTTTTCATCGTATCTTGTTGGCACTTGCGGTCTCATCAAGGTAAAAGTCATTATTGTTCAGTCATAAAGAAGTCATTTCTTTACAACCTTGCCACAATGATTCCACCCCAAACGAGCCGAACACTTGGTTAACACAGATACGGGAAAAGAAACACCATAATGGTTTGTTGTGTTTTTGAATCCAAATCAAACTTGAGACGACGACGGGGACGGCAAAACGAACCAATCAATCGAAAAAAGAAAAACCGGAAGAATCACAAAAGATGGAACTCAATTACATCACAACTAAAGCAACCAGACGACGACGACGGACTCTTTCTTCATCATCATGAAAAGACCGAGGGACGAACAGTTTGTTTAGCAGAAGAATTGCATCTTCCTGTTCGGGTTTCTTTCTCGCACTTTCGCGGCGCGGAGGTTTCTCTGGGTCGGATCAAGGATAAAGGGGGCCCCCTGGGCAAAAAAGGAAATCAAATTCCAAAATGAAGCCAGCCCACCACTTGGGAAAAATTGGGGAAACCCAAGAAGAAAAGCAACAAGCAACCCACCGGAGCACCACATGCCAACCACATAACCCGTTTCCACGATGGACCGCCCCCTTCTCTCTCGTCGCCACCCCTTCCCCTCCCCTCTCGCGTTTCTCTTCCTTTGACGCTTTGAGACCGACTTTTGTCACCAACTGCACTGGGTGCTGTATCGTCTGTTTGTTTGTTCTTTTTTCTTTTTTCTCTTTAGGAAAGCACGGTGAAAAGGGGTAATTTAATTCCCCAAGTGATGGAGTGATGGTATCGTCTGGGGGGGAAAGGGGGGGGGGGGGGGGTCTTTCCTACTCAACGTTCCCAGATTATGCCAGTGGCTATGATGCGTTTTTGTTTTGGTGTTGGGGGTGTCCAGATAATGTCCAGTATCCCACAACCCCAGCAGCTGGTGGTCTCGTACGGTACACAACGGGTGGTTCATATTCCGAGTCTGCAATCGTGATGACTGTCCCTGATCGTGGCATGCTCCACTTTCGGCAAATAGCGAACAGGATATAAAGTTTGAAGATGGATAGATTTGCGGGAGTCTCTACATTCAACTGAATCAGATTGACGTACCCGGCCTGGCTCTTCACCTGTGCCAAGCAAATCCATTTCCACAGGTTCTGCACACCATCAGAGTCGCATCACCACATCGTGACCAATTCTCGCAGCTTGAACAAATTATACAGAGTCGTGTTGAGAAGTTACCAAAAGAATATCTTGCGACATGATCCAGTCAATCTATAGGAGTGGCACCAGCAGATTCTCTTTATAAGAGCCAATCTCTCTCTAGAAGAAACGCTGCGATCCTCACCTTTTCTGAAGTTTCGCAATGCTGGCGTTGCCAAACAGCTGCGTCGGGTCCCACATCTGTTGGCCAGCGCCCACTCCCAGCATTCGTGTCGTTAGCCAGATCAATGCGCAAACAACAGATCCTTCACACAGCTACAATGGATGGACATGTCCGGCATACTATTCGGTCATTCTGGCATCAGCCCTTTTGGCTCAATGAGCACAAGGACATCCGTCATCTTTCCAGTCACCACAAGGTGGTCAAAGAGAAAACACCGACTCCCATGTCAGCTCTGCTTGTGAAGATTCAACTGGTCAGAAGAAGCTGAAAGCCTCCTCCCCCCCCGACAGGTCTCTGTGTGGCAAGGATCACGGCAGTGGTAATCAACACTGTTGTGGTGTTATTTGGCTTTGGTACGTGTTGACCAATGGAACCCGTGTGATAGGTGCTTCGCAGCCTTGGGGTGTCTGAAACACAACCTTCCCATGGTTTGACGGGCTCCAGACACGCAGTGATCGTTTCGTGTTTTGGTGTTTTGTTTCCAATTGGAGAATGGCCATCCCGAGTGGAGACGCGTTGGGTTGGTCGGCAGTTGAGCCGTTGACGGATTGGTGATCCTGATCCCGTAAG